>JAGFPH010001962.1:16842-51638 GCA_018207615.1 Philaenus spumarius
TACAAAAATAGCGAAAAAGTCGATTATTGGGATCTTTATATGAGTTTTGTTCCTTGTTCCAGGAGGTGTACCTAAAACACCTTTACACAAGGTTATAGTAAATTTAATTGCCTTTCGACTCATATAACTCACAAATTGAACTTGTGCTTATGAGAGGGAGATATCATGCAATTTCCTCGCTCTAACTTTGCCATTTTGGGTTTACTACAAATAGGCCGCCATTTTGTTTCAATTCAAAAAATAAAAATATATGTACCTTTCAAATCCTACAAGGACCCTTTCACAAAAAATTCATCATTTTTGAAGCATATTTACTACCTTTTAGCAAGGTTGGTAAAAAACTACCCCTCAAATTCCTACCCAAAAACGAAAAAACTGTATAACTCCGCCATTTTGAAACGGATCGAAAAACAAAAAAAGTACCTTTTGAAGAATCGCACTAAGGCCCTTTGACCAAAAAATCAGAAATTTTGAAGCATTTTTACTACCCCTTAAAAATCCGGGAATAAAACATATATATATATATATATATATATATATATATATATATATATATATATATATATAAAGTAATGATTTTTGGGTATAGTCTCCAAATGGTCTGAAACGGATAGAAACCAAATTTTAGCCTTCTCCGACCAACCGTTTTCAAGTTGGGTCGAGTGTAATAGCTCTTATTTTCTTCGAAAATTCGGCTAAAAAACGTCAGACTTTACGAAAATTGGAATCCGACGCATAGTTCATGAAATGTTTAGACATAATAGACCTCCGACGTTGTCATCCATAACAGAGAAGATTAATAAAGACCTTTAATGTCAAAAACTACAGTTCAGCGGTACATTACTGATCTGAGGTTTGTGTATGACACAACGACACGACGATCGATGTTTATTGAAAGAGACGACCTTGTCATTTGGAGAAGGAAATATTTAAGGGAGATCCGAAAATATCGACTTGAAGAAAAACAGATTTTTTAACTGGATGAGACATTTTTAAACGCACGACACACTGTGAAGCATGCCTGGAGACCATCTTATATAAAATCCACATGACACGATGAATTGGAAGGTGAGACAACGGGACTAAAAAACGTTCCAGGGGGAGGAGGACGTTTGATTGTTGTTCATACTCTAAATGAGCATGGGTTTCTCAAGGAAGCAAGTGATGGCACAAGTCAAAAGGACGTGAGGCTGATTTTTCAAAGAAAGAAAAACAAAAATCGTTTTGGAGAGGTAGACTATCACGAAGAAATGAATTCTGTTTGTTTTGAAAATTGGTTTGAGAAAAAAGTCCTGCCCAATTTACCAGCAGCTGCAGCCCCCTCCTTTGGATTATTATAATTTTTGTTCAATCCTCTGAATGGCAGACTGTGCAATGAGTAGTCTCAGACAACACACTTGAATCGAATAATTTCACCTGCTAAATATTATCCAATCTCAATAAAATAAAAATAATTGGAAAGGAAATATTTTAAACTTTAACTTTTGAATTTACAAATTTGTTATAAAACGTATATTTACATATATATAATTATCGTTGTAAAATTGTAGTTGCCTAAATCAACTAATGCCGCGCGAGAAAACACAAGGAAATGACTCAAACTCATAATTTTCTAAAGGCACATAACCGTTAGACATACTTGTTTTGAGGAAAAGATATGGACACCATTTTATTCGTCAAGATATAAACTTTCTACCACGGCCTTCCAATCATTCGTCTTTCTTATAGTTCTTTAGATATGACGTTTTCTGTAAACCCTTGTAATTTTACAGTTTTCAACCAATGAGAAAGCACATTTTGCAATCGATGTATCTATCCATGAAATACCCGTTACATTTTCCCATTGTCTACAGCGCGGCAGCGTCTGGCCGGACCTGTATCCTGTATACTATACGTTTGTGAGAGTTTTGTTTAGTTGTTCTTATTTAGTGAAACAAAGTGAAATAAGTTTATAGAATAAGGCTATTTAAAATTTTTAAGTGTATAGTTCAATTCTATGATTTATTCTCTAGTATATGTTACAATAAAATTTCACTTTTGAGTAAAGCATAATTCCTTAATTGTTATTCAAAATGGGTGCTCGTGAAATAGTCCAAAAAGACGTTTTCAAACACTGTATAAAAAAACTCATTCTATACCCCCTCCCCCACCCCCACCAGGATAGGAGACAGCCTCCCCTTGAAAACCGGCTGAATCCGCCCATGCCTAACAGTGTCGTCGTAATGGATAATGCCTCCTACCATTCGAGAACCATAGAGAAATTTCCGAACAAGAGGTGGAAAAGAAGTGATATCCTCCTTAAAGGGAACAAACGATATGGAATGCGTACTGGGTAGAAACTAAGATGGTACATACATAAGAGAAATAAAATTTAAAGATTTTACAATGAAAAATGGTCTCTAACCTTACCTTATTCAAAGCTGATTTTAAACACCTGAGTTAGCTATTTACAGGAAATCACAAAAAATACAATTCACATAATAAACAGTTTGTTTATTAGACTTTACTTCAAATTAATATATGTTTATATATTAATGTAAAAAAAACTGATATGCCCTTAAAAACAAATTTATATGCCCTTTTGTACAGAAATAAAAGGATTTTAAAGAAAATTTACATTTAGAATATTAATTTATTTAAGTTCAAAAAAGATCCCTCCCCAAAAGAAAAATTTGAAAACCCTCCCCATTTATAATAAAAAAATACAATTAGTTAAATTTACAAAGTTACAAAATTAAATACACTTTACCATGGATTTATTAATAACATTTACTTCGTTGGCCAACCTTAATACTAAACAAAAATTAAATAATGAAAATAATGGAGTTTAATGTTATTGAGACGTCTCTCATGTAATAAAAAGAAAACAAACAATTAAAATTTTGAAATTAACCCTTTCGGATTGTAAGATCAAAAAATGCTAGATATCCCATCCAAAATATAAGTAATTATAAGATATTTGTTTATAGCCTTTATCTATATTTTAATTGATTCATAAGTCTTTATTTTTTATTAATATTGATGGAAATATTTCAGTATTCTAATTGCCACACTGAAGTCATTATGAAATTAATGATTGATAGTGTAATCGTTCTAGATTTCTATTGTTCACAAATTGTTTGCCCCTAAGACGGTTTGTTTACAGAATGTGTTCACTTCACTGCAGAAAGAATAGGGTAGTTCTTGCACCAGTATTCATTACAAACAAAGTACAGCAGGACTTAGTTTTAGAACTTATGTAACTTAGTTTTTAAGTTTAAGATAGTTCATATGCTGTCATGTAAAAAATGTCATATATAAAACAGCATAGCTTTTGTAACTATGATTTTATGAAATAGGATTAAAGAAATACTTTGAACAGATACTAGCTATTTTTACATGGCTTTAAAAGGCTATTAAATATTAAAATGCACTTTGCTTAGTGCTATTAGGCTGTATCTTGATATTAAAAAATAGGCTATTTAGACTAAATTAATTTATGACAGACTATTACTTTGTAAATGTAGAACAATGGTTAATGTTAAATTCAGACAATATACATATGTATAGCAAACTCAGATGGAAAATTAGTTTAAAATATTTGTATGAAATCTTTACCTGGTGAATGAGATTGATACATTTCCACCGGTTAGAATGTTGCAAAGCATGGCCGCTCTACTGCCGTTACGTATTACGAAACATTTTCACTACTATATACATCCCAAATTACACAATGCACAATGTTTTAAATTAAATTAATGCTTTTTGGTTAAGCGAATACACCGCACAAAGCATCGCTTATCTTTTGAAACAATTATATTAAAGGCGCATTGTGTAGATAAGAAATATGTCAGGACATGTTGTACCCATCCTCGAAAAGAAGCTTAATGGCAGCGTGACTAGTGCATAAGTCTTTATCTGGTCGCGCATGCGCTGTTCAGTGCCAGGTCACAGCTGATTTGTAGTTGTCCGTGATGGATGGCAGATCGGATCAGGGTTGCTGTTTTATTATGAATAGGCATTTGAGATGAAGTTAAAGGCGAGCTTTATTAAAACGTAATACTTCTCCCCCCCGCGAAAAACGGAGTTGGGGTTGAACAACAACAAAAAAATTCAAAATGGTGACTAGAAATATCCGCGAAAGAAAACCATTTGCTGCACACATAAAATTAAGATGCCTAAGACTAAAGGGTTCTTAACACTAAGTTTAGATACCAACTGGTCAATATACCGCCACCTAAATGTACACATATAACACACGTGGATTACTTAAGACAAAGAATATTCACATGTACTTAAATTTAAGAGGGACTCGCTATGTCCTTTTTGAAATATTTTGCCCAAAGGCCGTTTTATCTATGTCCTATCTCGGGTCTAGAAGTTGACCAGTCTTCAAACCGTGCGAGATTTATTAGGATGCATGACATGGCATGACTTTAAGAGAAAAAGTTTGATTAATCCAGCTCTGGAAATTTTTAAATGTCATGATATACACAAATAAACACCCTCTGAGATGGCCAATCTCTGGGTTCAATTGTCGAGTCCAGGAACACTTGTACAACAAGTGATAATGTGCAACACATGCAGCAAAACAAAACAAAACTTGTTACCTTGAAGAGGTTCAAATGGGATAAACGCATCTAGCGCAGTTCGCCGATACCGGGAAGCGTTCAGAAAAATGATGGTTTGGTTCTATGGGTGTGAAATGGGGTTGCAGTTGCTCAACATAGCTTTTTTTTATGAAAGTCGGAGAATTTTGAAATGAAAGGGCTACTGTTACTGGAGTCAGATAATCTATGATGCGGAAAGGCCCTGACCACCCAGGGCCCTTCAGTTTGGTGGCCCTTTTATCCACGGCGGAACTGAGATTGTGCGTCTTACACCAAACTAGATCGCCAATCTTGAAATTATGAGGTCTACGGATTTTGTTGTAGACGTGCTCAGATTTTTGATGTGCTCTCATGATGTTGTTTTTGGCCTTGCGCCAAATGGTGTGAGGATTTGAATTATCCCTGGGAAGAAGATCGTTGATGTTCCAGGTAAGACTGAGCGGGGTGTTGGGAGTGAAATTAAATAGTATTTTAAAAGGTGAAGTTTTAAGTGTCTAGTGGGTTGCGAAATTAAAGGCTAATTGAAGCCATGATAGTGACTTGTCCCAATAAGTTTGACTACTTGAATGGTAGACAATAAGTGCGGCTTTTAAATTTCTATTCAAACGTTCCGCGTTGTTTTTTTGAGGATGATAGGGTGACAATGTTGCATGTTTGATTCCACGAGAGAAACAAAAATTGCGGAACGCATGTGAAGTGAAAAAAGTGGCGTTGTCAGAGATAAGAATCTTAGGGAAACCGAAATGTTGGAAAATATTCTGGCTCAAAGCCTTAATGGTGTTGAAGGTTGTAGCTTCTCTGACAGGGCAAAGTCAGGTGAATTTAGAGAACTGGTCAACTGCGACTAGTATCATGGTATTGCCTGTTGAAGTCCGTGGTAGTTTACCGACATAATCAATGTGGATTTTTTCCATCGGTCGGGTTGGGACTGTTGAAGACATATAGCCTAGTTTGATATTTTGAGCGGGCTTGCTCACAGCACATATGAACTGCGAACCTTACGGGTAACATCTTGCGAGAGTGAAGGCCAGAAGAAAAATTCACTCACTTTGAGGTTAAATTACCTCCTACTATGGAGTCGTGATAATAATTGATAACCAGGTCTACTAAAGATCGGGGAACATAAACTTTGATAGGGACACCTCGGTGGTTCTTGAGGCAAAGGGTCCCTTTATTAAGAGAAAAACGACTGGAAGTTGCACCTGCTTCCAGATCTGAAATTATGGGATTTAAAATCTCATTAGCGCGCTGTTGCGCACCAATGTCCTGAAAGGCAGAGGGAAATTGGTTAAAAGGCTATTGCAAATGATGGTATTCTCTGAAGGAGAAATCTTTTCGGGTGACTTTTCTATCTCAAAAATCCTAGAAAGTGAATCTTCTATAACGTTTTGGGTGCCCCTGATATGTGCCACTTGAAATTTAAAAGAGGTTAATTTAGCGATCCTTTGTCCCATTTTGCCTAACTGTCTGGGACGGGCAAGAAGCCAGGAAAGCGCTTGATTGTCCGTTCCTAGGAGAACTCGCGATGCTCGAGGTATTGTCTGAATTTCTCTACTCCAAAGACTACGGCCAGACATTCTGACTCAAACGCAGAAGAGGCTTTTCTTTCCGCAGGTGTGAGAGTGCGGGAAGCGTAGGCTATAGGTTGACGAGAACCGTCAATTTCCTGGAGTAGGACTGCTCCTAAAGCGCAAGAACTTGCGTCCGTCTGAAGGACAAAAGGCTTGTCAAAGTTTGCCATACGAAGAACAGGAGGTTGTATGATGGCGTTTTTTAGGTGTTCAAAAGCAATGTCTTGCTCTTTGTTCCAAACAAACTTTTGTCCTTTCCGCCTGAGCAGATTTAGAGGAGCGGCGTGTTCAGCGAAGTTAGGGATAAACTTAGAACAAAATTTAACCATTCCAATAAAGCGTGACACTGCCTTTGGATTGGTGGGTCTAGGAAATGTTCGGATTGCCTTGGTTCTATCGGGGTCAATTTGCACGCCTCTGGCTGAAACTAGGTGACCAAGGAAACTTATCTCTTTTACAGCAAAACGAACCTTATCGGGATTAACCGTAAGTTTCGCCTGTCGCAATCGAGAAAGGACTTCGTGCAGATGATTAACGTGCTCATCTCAAGTTTCTGAATAGATGACTAAGTCATCGAGGTAATTAAAAACGAATTTAAACTTGATATCTGAGAAAACTTGGTCGAGAAGTCTGGTCAAAACTTGAGCACCAGTACAGAGTCCAAATGGGACTCGTGTAAACTGATAGAGCAACCAGGGAGTACAAAAACTTGTGAGATGTTTGGAACTCTCAGTGAGTGGAATTTGATGGTAGGCAGAATTTAAGTCAAACACAGTGAAATACTTGGCTCCCACAAACCAATTGAAACACTGGTGTAGATTCGGAAGGGGTACAGCTTCGATTACGATATGCTGATTAAGTTTACGGTAATCGATAACAATCCTGGGTTTCTTCTCAGGATGTTGAACAAGAAAAGCCGGAGAAGAGTAATTTGAAATGCTTTTTTCTACTACTCCCTTTTCCACAAGGTCTCTGATGTGCTCCCTCAAAAATTGCATTTTGGGAGGTGCCAGTTGATAGGATTAACTCTTCACAGGTATGTTGTCTTTCAATTCTATTTTATATTTGATTAGGTCTGTGAGGCCTAATTCAGTAGTGAGGACATCAGGAAAATTTTGTATTAAATCTGAGATCACCTTTTGACTTTCATCATCAAGATGACCCAGCGGGTTCTCAGAGACCGGAGTAGCAGAGGATAAGCTTAAGGTAGGAGGTGCCTTTTTTTGAAAATTAATTAATTTAAAATGTATAGCCTTACAAAAATTAAAAGTAAAGGTGCCTTCGAAAAGATTCAACACTAGTCGACTTTTAGGAAAAAATTGGACCCTAAAATTAAAGGACATGATAGCTGAGGTGCCACTAAAATTTCGAATTTCCAGCTACAGTGTTCAACCCTTAACTGAACTTGACAGGCCACGGTAATTTAGAACGTACATAAAAATGTACATAACAGAATCTTATGAGTATTCTTGGTTTTTAATAGAAATAAATTGTTTGGGAAAGTGATAAAGTCGCTCTGGTTAGAGTAGCAGCTGTAATCTGAAGCAAGTAATGGTGTAGTAGAAGGAGGTAAACGGTTGTAATTGTAATATTTCAGCTGGTAATATACAGGGAATAGGCCAACGATTAAAATACAGCTTAGCGATATGACCGGTTTGAAATAAAAAGCGGATTTATTTCAATATTTAAATGTGTAGACTTCTAAAACATCTTTTTGCTATTTGCAAAAGAATTATTTTAAATTTCAACGTTGTAAATAAATAGCCCGTAATATATCTTAATCAAATACTATAAAAGCGAGTGTGCATCCATACGTACATACATACGTACGTGAGTAACATCAAAATATAACAGCTGATTTCACCCATCATCTTCTATACTAATATTATAAAGAGATAAAATTTGTTTGTTTTTGTTTGTTTGTTTGTATGTAGGGTGTAATCTCTGGAACTACTGAACCGATTAAAAAAATAGTTTTACTAATAAAAAGCTACACTATCCCTGAGTAACATAGACTACAATTCATTTTGATAAACACCTTTTTTATTTCAATATTTATAAATTTAAACGGAAAAAATCTTAGGTTAGGCCTAGACTTATGAATCATCACATGTATATTTATTACAATAGCAACCAATTGAATAAAATAACAGATAAAACAGCTGTTTGCTCCAATATTTCCATTAACTGCTGATTTCCAACGAATAATGCTAGTTGACTTGTTTTATTTGGTTAGTTTTTAACGTCTTTACTTGTTTTCAGTTGGCTTAATAAAATGTAGACGGGTGGAGCCAAGTATAGCGCAAATATAGACTATTAATAAAGCAAAAAACACAAATATATATAGCCTGCTTGGAATTAGCATTTAAGTTGTTTTGCTTATAAACTAGAGTAAATCCAGTAATTCCATCCAGGTTCTGCTCCAGAAGGGGTAAAGCGGTAAAGCAATTAATTACGTTTCAGTACATCACAGTTTCCAGATAATGTATTCTGTAGAGGTCGCGACTGTCGTTAAAAACAGATGCTCTGCGCAGGCCTCTTTTCTTTGGATCCATGAATCTCAAGTTAAAAATATATTTTGTATATTCTTCATATAGTCGTATACATTTATTAGGCCAACTGAAAACAAGTAAAGACGATAAAAACTAACCAAATAAAACAAGTCAACTCGCATTAATCGTGTCCCGTAATATAGTTTTTAAACTGCATGAAAAATGCATTTCTTTAGTTTAAAGTTTATTATAAGTTATATATATATAGGACACATGATATGTTACATTACTTTCGTACTCGCTAATTATTAAAGTACATTTTTATTAAAATTTGTATTAGTAAACAATAATGAATCTTCCTCTAGTACAACAGTTTAGTTGTACAAGTAGCAGTTTGAATAACTAATTCAATTGGCTTTTTGATTTGTAACACTAACTTGTAAAACTTGAGTTAAAGGGTCTTCTGGTAAAACAGCAAAATTCCTTAGAAATAAAACATACAAAAATATGGTATAAAAATATCATCTATACAATACATACATCAATTGTTTATTTGAAAATATAATCCACTGTAATCTTTCAATTAATATGGTTGAAAATATAATTATACTATTTGTTAGACTATTTAGACTATTAGACTATTTGTTATTTAAGTAAAATCAGTTTCAAAATAAATAAAATCTGTATCAGACAATGCAACTAGAGCGCATGTGCTAATTTCAACGGAGCCAAAATGAATTACGTAACTGATATTACAGTTGATTTTTGAACATTGTGTATCAGTATCCAAGTCACTACTTAAAGTAAAAATTAATTGATTAGTTGATTTTTGTGTACACTATGACCCCACTACCCGAACACCCTCTATAGGCCAGCTGCAAACTGCGATTAGTTACCTTAATTTATAGGAAAAGGTTATCGAAGGTGCAACTTACCACCTTCTATTGTATACATGCCTTCATTACTTTTTAAATTAGACTAAAGGGGAATTTACCATGATATTCCTAAAGGTCCTTAAGCTAGGGCTCATAGGTTTTCTTGTTTCCAATACACATGTATTTGAACCTATTCAAGCTGTGGGCTGCTCTCAGTGATTTTTTTCAAAGACGTGATCTTCTTATTACAATGAATTGTAATCTCTATTCAAAGATCACTAACGCAAGTTTAAATCAAATTGTATATTATTAAACATAATATAATTCATAATGCCCATTTACTTTTCTTGATTAAATTTAATAGAACCGTCATAAATATTTCAAATCATCGTGTAGGCTATAAACCGGTCATTAGAGCAAAAAAAGCAGTTTTTACTAAAACATTTAACAGCTAACCGATTGCTCTATGACTCAACGGATAGGTTGTGTATTCAAATAATATCTTCTAAACCCAATAATTTGTTATTGTGGAATTATTAAAGCAATAAATTCAGTGAAAAATTTGACTTTATTGGGTTTTTGCTTATATTTTGTAAATCATTGGATGAAACTAATATAAAATTTTTTAATCTTTTAAATGAGACGTTGTGAGTCTTGGTCAGTGCATGTTTGACTGAGAAAAATTAATTTACTACATCTTTTCCATCGAAAGTATAGCGTTCCATCCAATGGTTTACAAAATATAAGCGAAACACAAAAAAAAAGTAAATTTTTCACGGTTTTATTGTTTCAATAATCCCACAACAAAAACTAATTGTTTCCGAAGGTGGTATTCTCCCATCTACAAACTATTCCTCAAATCAAAACGCCATCAGTTTGCTGTTAAATTTGTTAGCATACAAATATCCGGTTTTTGTAGCGAGACCGGTATATTTTCCTGATATCCGTCACTATATCGCTGAAAATACTCAGGATCTTATTAAAATTATTTTTTACAATGTAAACAAATATTGTAAGGTGCTTTATACTTAACCAATT
Organism: Philaenus spumarius; assembly: GCA_018207615.1. NCBI lineage: Eukaryota > Metazoa > Arthropoda > Insecta > Hemiptera > Aphrophoridae > Philaenus > Philaenus spumarius. The sequence goes on from JAGFPH010001962.1 coordinate 27,408, forward strand.
GACTTTATATTTGGTGCGGTTAGAGTAAAATCCGTACAATTAAATTGGTTGGCTTTATGAAGTTAATAATAAAATTTAATTTAACAATGCAACTACTGCCTATTCACAAATAAACTAACTATAGAAAATGAGCATGACTGTGTAGTAAACACAAAATTCACAAATTTTTCTATTTAATAAAAGTGGCATTTCTAATATATAGTAGACCTATTTTAAATTCTAAAATCAATGATGTTGCAACACAGTTTAAAACTTGCTTTACTAAACTATAGTGTGAAATATACACAGAAAATGTAATACAGTAGAACCGGCACCAATGGCCGGGCGGGGTGGAGTGATGTGAGTCAAACCTCGTAGCTGTTCCCCCACTCTCTTGAACTCTAAGTTCCTTCACAAGCGCTTTCTCAATTACCTTTTTCTGATGAATTGTTACTGGTTTGCTCCCATAAAGAGTTTTGTGGAATGTGTTTTTTTGTGCAAATGAAGCTTACAAGGGCTTAAGCCCAAATAGGTGTCAGTTATATATATACTTAATGCACTTATATTAATAATTGTTTTAATGAATTCTGAATGTTGTGAAACGTATTAATATTCGGCCACTGAACAAAATAAATAAAACACATTTATTGCGATTTTGATATTGTCTTTATTTTATAGTGAACCAAGGTTTCAACAATAACAGTGTTGTAAATAACTTATTTAAACCATGGTCCACCGTGTGAAAATTTAACTGAAATATATTAGAAAAGTAACAATTTCGTTTTATTAATTTTGTTTTACTTCATTGTCCGATTGTTTATACGTAGTTAACATAACATAATTGGTAGGAGGGTAAGTTTCACAAAAAAATGAACTTTTTTTAATTGTATTTATGTTTACATATTTTACTTAGGTATTTAAGTATAGATTATTATAAAACAATTATTGTCCCTGGAACAATACTAATTTGTTGTTTCTCGACCTTATTTTATTTTTGTGGATTTGATCGTTGATCTCATTTACGTGATGAAATATCGTTATTTTAAAATAATATGCAAATTCCTTAATGTATTAAGGGTTTATTCTCTAGTGTTAAGGTAAGTATAACAATCAACATTTTTACTACATTTTCACCCCTTAGCAGCACGCTACAAAATGTCAATCTATGACACTTTTTTTATGTATGTTGTAAAATATAAATTTACAAATTTTCAGCTGACTAACTGTTTAAGGAATATATAACAATAAATTTTTATTGTTTTTACCCTTAAATCAAAATTAATTCTAGCCTATGTTACTCAAGTATAGTGTAGCTTTTTATTAGTAAAACTATTTTTTTAATCGGTTCAGTAGTTCCAGAGATTATCCCCGACATACAAACAAATAAACAAAAGAATTTTACCTCTTTATGCTAATTTTAATAATAACCCCAAAGCTAAGATGGTAAATAATGATGTTCAAATCAAATTATTTCGTATATTTTATAACAGCATTTATAATAAAGGTTAAAGAGCCAGCAAGGCTCAGGACTAAACTTTAATAAAAACCTAACCTAAAAGTTAGAAATTTAAATAATTGCTTCACAGTTTGTGGCACTATTTGTGGCAGTGCATGCGATATTTGAAAGAGTGTATGTGTGGACGTGTAAAAACGGAGTGTATTGGTGTCTGAGAAGGGGTGTGTGTGTGCATTAGTGTTTTTTTGTGTACGTACGCAGTTTATGTGAGGGAGTGTAGATTTTCGCTTGCAAATATGCATGTCTGTTTATGTTTTATCTGTGTATGCATGTTTTATAATATAAATGTATTTTATTATGTTTAAGCAAAAGTTATAATTTTATTTTATAAAATTGTTTTAGAGTTTATGATTTACATTAATAATAATACTGTATTTAAGAATAATAATAATGACAATGCTTCACTTTTTCTATGTATAGTTTATATATATATATTTTTTTTTCTCTTCAATGATTGTAATTGTCCCACATTTATTGTAAATTAGTTGAGCTGGAACCATAACTACAACTCAGAGTGGTCTCTGATTCAATCATGTGTCAATACATGATTTGTAATTACATTTTATTTAGTTATATTTTATTTGTTTGTTATTTGTTTGTTGTTTGTATGATTGAGTGTGAATATGCCTTTTATTCCCTCCGCGCCTTGGGCTGCTCTTTGCTGTTAGTGGATTCCATGCAACTTGATGACGAATTGTGACGATAGTAGAGCTGAACATGGTCTTGGTGTTCTTGGAGCTGCACAGCTTCTTTCGCAAGCCTTGTCTCGGTATCCAGAGTTCTTAAAAATAGTCAATGTTAACGCTCAGTCTTTACATATTGATGAGTTTCGAGACCTCTTCCGCCTTCAAAACTGTGATACTATACTTATTTCTGAGTCATGGTTAAGGCCAACCATTACTTCTGATTCGGTCTATTTGCAAGGTTATAATTTATTTAGCAATATATGTTCCTTGACATAAAGTTACCATCCGTAAACATCCTTTTGTGAGTGTGCTACAGACCACCGAAGATTGGTGTATTGTCTACTTTTGAATCTGATCTCATTAAACTTATGCCAGTATATTCACATATTATTGTCATGGGTGGTTTTAACACAGATTTACTAGGTAACATTGATTTTAGCTACACTCAACTGACAACTATGTTTCATTCTTTAGATATGTCAATTCTTCCTTTAAAGGCAACTTACAACACTGGTATCTCTAGCACATTGTTGGATCTCATAGCTGTAAATGATATGGGCCATGTGGTACATCATGGTCAAATATCTGTTCCTGCATTATCAAAACATGATTAATTTTTTTGCGTTTATTTAATAAGAAAATTTAAACACAAGCAGAGTTTTGTTTACTACAGAGAATGCAACAAAATTGATAACTTTGATTTCATTTCTGATCTAAATGGTTTTCCAGGCGATGATATTATACGAACAGACGACATAAACTCTATGTTTAATAGTCCGTTACTTGCACTTTATGATAAGCATGCACCGTTAATAAAAAACGGATTTCTAAACATCCAGCTCCTTGGATAGCACCTTCTATTCGTATTTTGATGAATCAGCGCGATACTGCCTTTCGCAACTCTAAAAGATCCCACCTGCCTTGTGATTTATCCAACTACCGGCGCTTGAGAAATAAGGTCAAGCAGGAGATAAGAAACTCAAAACTTAGATACACTTATAATGCTTTATCGACTGACAAATCATCGGCTCAAATGTGGCGCACTGTTAAGAAAGTAGGTGTCGGTAAAGTAAAACCTAATTCACCTGTATCTCTTGATCTTAATTTGTTAAACAGCTATTTTTCTGATATACCGGGAGATCTTACTGCAGCAATGCGTTTTACCAATAATATTAAATCAAGTATGATATTCAATGAACACATTAATGAATTTAGTTTCAAAGCCGTTCATGATCTACAGATATTGAAAACCATTGTGTCGATTCGGAGTAAAGCTGTTGGATCCGATTCTATTCCAATTAACTTCATCAAGGAAACACAACCAATCACACTACCTATAATTAAAGCTATTTTTAATAAATCTCTCACCCTATTAACTTTTCTTACTAAATGGAAGTATAGTATAATTCGGCCACTAAACAAGACAAAATCTCCTGTAGTTCCTTCGGACTACAGACCTATAAGCATTTTACCTGCTTTGTCTAAATGTCTGGAAAAAATTGTGCATTTTCAGGATTGTAACTATTTAAAGGAAAATAATCTCCTAAGTAGGTTTCGGTCTGGTTTTCGTAAGGGTCATAGTACGAATTTAGTCATAGGATATTCGCCAAGCTATGGGTCAGCGGAAAGCTACGATACAAATTTTGTTTAATTTTTCAAAAGCATTTGACTATGTATATCATCCATTGTTATTGGCTAAACTGATGCAGATGGGATTTTCAGACGAATCTGTTAAATGGTTTGAGTCCTATTTGTCTGGAAGATGCCAGTGTGTTAAATCTGGTGAGAGGGCGTCTTCCTGGGAAAGTATTTGTAGGGGGGTACCCCAATGTTCTGTCCTTGGTCTTTTATTATTCATATAAGTTATATTTATAACGTTCTAAACAATTAGAGGTTTCATTTATATGATTTGCAAGTGTATAATCATTTTTGTATCTTAGAGATGGATAAGGCAATAGATACAATAAATGTTGATATTAATGCTATCGATGATTGGGCTGTTAGGCATGGTTTAACGTTAAATCACAATAAAACTAAATCTATATGTATCTGTTCTAAAAGACTCACACATAAAACTGATTTAAGTAGTGGGCCGAAACTTATAATAAAAGACAATGATTTGCCTTATGGTTCTAAAGTAAAAATCTTGGTCTATAAACAATATTCTAAACTGGACAGACCATGTTATTGACACGTGCAATAAAGTGTTTGCTGGCATGCAACTCTGAAGAAAGTAAAATATTGCTTGCCGTTTAATGTTAGAGTGCAGCTAGTGAAAACATTAATTTTTCCTTATTTTATCTATTGTGATACTGTTATCAATGACATGACTATGGAGTTAGCTAACAAACTTCAGCGTGCTCAACATTATTGTTTACGGTTCATTTTTGACTTAAAACATGACGATCATGTAACAAAATATTATAAACAAATTTCAATTCTAAAACTTAGTTTTCTTCGAAATTATCATATTTTGTTGTTATTGCACGCTATTCTGCTCACTGGATTGCCTCGCTATCTGGCAGAAAGGTTTGTCTTTAACTCACATGTAAATGCTACCGACACACGACGAGGAGCTTCATTATTACTTATACCCAGGCACAGAACTGAGATATTTAATAAATCTTTCACTATGACGGCATGTAGGCTGTGGAATTCATTGCCGGAGAGTTTAAAATGCATCAATGACCGTGTTCAGTTCAAGAAGGCTTTGGGTTGTTGGTTCTGCGACAGTTTTGGGTAGTTTCGGGCGCTCGGGTGGTATTTGAGGCATGTTCTTGAATGTGTGTGTGTTTGAGAGTGTAAGTGTGTTTATGTATATGTTTATGTGTTATAGTGTAGCATAATTAACTTTTAGTTTTATTTTACTTAGTAGACAAATGTGTATATTTTTATTTTTTATTCATTATGTTATAGAAGTAATTATTATTTGTAGTTTTGTTTCTTCATTGATTTTTATTTGTAATATGAATTTTTATGTATTTGTGTATTTTTCGTGTCGAGGTTAAGTGGAAGAGAGGACCCAATGGTCCTAACGTCGCCTCAATAAATAAAAATAATATTATACAAAAAAAAAGAAAAAAAAAAAGAAACTTCAATAACAAAGACTAAACAAGGAGTAACATAAACACACGTGGCGAGTTCTGATGTAACATGGAATGTGTAGGTTAAGTGTGTTAAACTGCGGAAGGGTGTGTTATTGAGGGCAAAGGAGTGGGGGGTTAGAGAGTGGGAGTCGACTCACATCCTCTTACCCTATGCCGCTTCTATTCTATTCAATATTATGTGGAAATATATGATTAATGTGAAATTAAATAGTTTGATTTACAAGTCACAATTTTTCTACGTATTTTTCTGGTCACATAACTAATTAAATATTATTTTATTTCATAAAGTGTCTGTAGCCTTCTTATGTTTCCAAACTATACATCGTGTTTCTTCGATATGAGCAGATGTTAAGGACCTCAATGTGCCAGGTAAATTAGTTCAAAACACCAACAGAGTTATCATGGTCAAGTAAGGTCTCTCAAACACGGGTGCCATCAAAATATTTCAAAATTGATTCTACTGATGCAGAAAACATGTCTGCGTTTTACAGATTCTTTTGCGTTTGCATCATTTAATAGAATTAGTTATTTATTCAATATGGAATAAACAAGGTCGAAACTATTATTTGGCCTTACCAGTCTACTGTTCTTTTAAAAATATTTTAACATAACTAAATAAGTTCTAGTCCATAAGACTTGAATTTTATGAAAATCAAGAAAATCAATTTGTACATAAGATGTATGGGATGTATGTGCAGGACGTGAACATAATGTGTGTTAACTCGATGTGAGTGACGCAGATTTATCGAACGGTAAAGCATGTCTCGTACAGTTTTGTAAAACGCTTCTTGTGTTAAGGAAAATATAACAATACACCAACCCTCGTTTACTGTGGTAGAAAACACACGTTAAAATAATGGTCTCCTTCCTTTCACGCATACTCTCTCACCACATTCGTTCGTTATATACAATGTCTTTATCTTACGAGTTTGTGTCCAGTAACATATTTATTTAATATAAAGTAGAGAAAAACATGTTGTAAACATGACATAAACACAAATATCTTATTTTAGCTCAGTGTCACTAAAAATTACGACTTTGTTGAAATGCGTTTAGTCATTAAGCTTAAGAGTAAACATCTGTGTTACTTTATTATTATTGGATGTGTTTTCCTTACTGGTAAAGATTGATCATTATCGCATATATTATTTCTCAAGACCATTTTTTTGTCGGTACGCCATAACTTCCTTAATACATCATCAAATTACATAAATAAGGCATCATTTTAAAGCTTTCCTTAACCGTTACACCGGAAAAATAGACAAACAGCTTAAAATTCATGTTTTAATAACAAAAATTGATTAAAAAAACTTTTATATTATACTTTGTAAGTGCCTAATGAAAGGAGCCATCTATAAACCATCTGTTTAACTAGCATGACAGCTGTTAGTTAGATTATTTACACTGTAAGATTGTATAGGGAAACTTATTTATAAACCAATGTAAATAAATAAACTTAATTAACAGGATTAAATCAACGTGTTAAATCAGGTAAATGTATTCCTACTCCGAACTTGCGAAATATTCACACGGGTCAGCTAGTTCATATTAAATTGTATTTAACGTAATGATTTATAAATTTACTAGCTGACCCGTACGGCGTTGCCCGTAGTGGTTGGTATTTTCAGTCTTTTTAACGTAACTGTATTCTTTTTAGGTGTTCAGTCAGTGAGTAGTATTTGGCTTATATATATATAGATCTTAAATAATAAAAGCATATTGTCATAATAATAAAAGATCTGAAATTATGATTTTAGTAACTTTGATCCCCCCAAACCCCTCCTAAAATTTCGAAATTTTTCATACCCTTTCTTAGTGAGCACCTATGGCCCTAGAGGAAGCTACATACCAAATTTCATTCCAATCCGTTCGGTAGTTTTGAAGAAATAGTGATTTAATAACTTTGATACCCAAACCCCCCTAAAATTTCGAATTTTTTCAAACCCTTTCTTGGTAAGCACCTATGGTCCTAGAGGAAGCTACATACCAAATTTCATTCCAATCCATTCGGTAGTTTTGAAGAAATCGTGATTTAATAACTTTGATCCCCAAACCCCCCTAAAATTTCGAATTTTTTCAAACCCTTTCTTAGTAAGCACCTATGGCCCTAGAGGAAGCTACATACCAAATTTCATTCCGATCCGTTCGGTAGTTTTGAAGAAGTCATTTTTTAATAACATTGATCCCCCCCAAACCCCCCTAAAGTTTCGAATTTTTTCAAACCCTTTTTTAGAAAGCACCTATGGCCCTAGAGGAAGCTACATACCAAATTTCATTCCAATCCGTTCGGTGGTTTTGAAGAAGTAATTTTTTAATAACTTTGATCTCCCAAACCCCCCCTAAAATTTCGAATCTTTTCAAACCCTTTCTTAGTGAGCACCTATGGTGCTAGAGGAAGCTACATACCAAATTTCATTCCAATCCTTTAGTTAGTTTTGAAGAAGTCATTTTTTAATAACTTTGATCCCCCCCCAAACCTCCCTAAAATTTCGAATTTTTTCAAACCCTTTATTAGTGAGCACCTATGGCCCTAGAGGAAGCTACATACCAAATTTCATTCCAATCCGTTCGGTAGTTTTTGAGAAATTGTGATGAGTGAGTCAGTGAGTCAGTGGGTTTTGGCTTTTATATATGTAGAAGACCACATTGACTGACTGCACAAATAATTTGACAACTTTTGTTAACCTAGTTACCGAAAATGTGTTCAGGTCTTTTATATTTCTATAAAACAAGTCGTCAATTTAATAATTTATAAAGAAGACGTAGTATGACCTCAGACAAGTTCTATTAATATTTTCAGAGTATTTTTCAGGGTGCAGATTTTATTGCAGCTAACAAACATAAAATCTATTAGTAATAAATTAATTTTGTTATATTTAGCGTCAATGCCCATCGGACATTATTTGTTAATAACATTAATCGGATAATTGTTAATCGGATGTTGATGATATAGCATGCATTATAAAAATGCAGCAGGCACAAATAATTTCAAAGTGTGGTTTACATAAATCTAAACTTTCAAAAAATATTCAATTTTTTGTTTTGTAAACTATAGTCTACGTAAGGAGATTTGGTTTTGACAAGTTGTTCAATTTCACTAAATCTTTTTGTCTTATGAATATAATAATCATTTGTTCACCCATACAAAATTTGTTATTATTTTTAGATTTTCTTCTAGCCAATAATATAATTACTTCAAACCGTAAAGCCTTAGTTTATAACCTAGATAATGTAGTTGATTTTTCTCTACTTCTTATTTAATTTCCTATTCTTTATCAAGGTTCACAAAGGCGTTAAGCAAAAGCAACCTATTCGAATTTATTTGTTAACTTGCGTAAACCATAGGCGTATCCAGGGGGGTTTTGAGGGTTATAACCACCCCCCCCCCGCATTGTACAAAATATTTCGCACTTTGTTTACATTAAAGTACGCTCTTAAGAGTAACTTGTTTTCAACACCTATGCAAATGTCAAGCTACAATAAATTATCAATATATTCCTGAAATTATCTTTAGTCGAATTGGACACATGCACTTTATTTTATATAGATGCAGTGTAGTCTATCTAAAGTAGCCTATAGTGTTCTAGAGGCAGCACGACGATTTCTCCGCCACGGATTATTTGCCGTCACCGTCATATCAACAGTGGCGCGAAGGAAAGTATTAGAGCATACACATTGATTGGAAAAATAAACGACCGGTTTATTTACCGCTGACGGTACCTATGCAGCCGCTCGCTGCCACTACAACCGTCTCCGCCAAAATAGTGGCGAACGTAACCAAATGCACGCCAATTTTCCTTATTTTAGTATTTTTTTCGTAGAATACTATCCTTCAGCAGCCGCGTGTGCAGTTCGTCAAATGACCAAACCGACATTCTTAAATAATTGAAAAATGTTTCTTCTAGTTCCTCAAATCAGAAAACACAGGGTAGAATGCACCAAAATCTTCTCTTCTTTTATTTATTGATTGTATGAACCCAAATAAGTATATTTTTGCTTCCCTTTCAATCGGCGATGGAATAACAATAAAGTGAGAGTTGCTCTCTGTCCATATCAATAAAATGTTAAAAGAAATAATATATCACATAACACACTTCATGATTGATGAAGTAGACACTTCAGTTTATGAATTCCAATGAGGCTTTTTATGAGCGACTAAAGTAACTAATCCGCAGCCGGCAAAAAAACGGCGTGTGTTCCAAGCCTATGGGGTTAGAGGCTGCGCACGGTAAGATTTGGAGGGGGATGAGTCATGGTTGCTATTCTAAATTATTCTAAAATATGCCTGAATCACAATTAGAAAATTATAGATACATACCTATATCATTTTAAAGTACTTTTGGGATGTCTAAAACGTGTTATTTTGCATCTTAATTTAAAAAAAGATGTCCAATCTCCCCCCCATCCCCGGCTGTTGTACCTCCCCCATTCGGTCGTCCTGGTTGTGCCTATGGCGTAATCGGAATTGTACCTTGCTTTTAATAAATAAAAACTAATTATGACAATAATTAGTGTATAACTATTGGAATATGGAATCTAAAGTGTCTACAACTAACTAGTTAGTTATTTATGTTTGTCTTCCTATCGCAAGCACTATATTTGAAGTTCATTACAGTATACAATACAATATATTAATCTTATTTAGCATTTCTTTTTCTTAAGTTTACATAAGATGTCTTTCTTTGACTCGTATAGAGGTTATGCAACTACTGTATGTCATCCTTCTTTGACCATTGTGTTTGTTCCATTGACCTACATCCTACCATACTCGTAGTAAAGAATATGTAAATTATTTGACTTAAATTAGGTCTTTCGACCAAAACACTATATTTTTATTATCTAAAGAAGTAAAACTTGTGTTAATTGTAAAGAGAGCCAGTTTAAATGTGTGTGATACTTATTCTATTTTACATATGTTTTCTTTAATATTGTTACTCTATTTTATTATTTTTATACTTAATTTTAGTTAATTTTCAGGTGAATATAATCATGTATAATATCTTAAGATGTGTTGGAGATATTATTATTAAGATTAGCTAAGTGTGTAAGTTTGTTTAACCAAACCAAAGGACAAGCCACATTCCAAACTGTCTCTGAGGAAACAAAAGCTGTGAAAGATATACAGGTAATGATCTGACACATATTCTGTTTATAAGAAACAGATGATTGGATACATAATAATGTGGAACACTTCTTAAAGGTCATTCAATGTGAAACTCAACTGCCACAAGCAAGATGGAAGAGTATATTTCTGAATGCGTCAATTATAGAGAACATTTTATCTTTTTTAAAACAATTTGTTTTCTGTGCTATCAACTTACAAAATTTCTTTTTGCTATTCTGAAACATACTTCAAATAATATTTCATAAAATGTTGTTTACCGGAATAGTTTAATACGTTTATTAACTGTTTTACAAGGTTTCCAGTAAAAACATTGTATTGGCACTAAACTAATAGTACACCATGGTATTTAATGTCTTATAGTTTGTCACTTGATAAACCCCAACATTTATTTATATTTGGATTTAAATATAGAATTGAAAAGACCACAGCCCAACAGTTCTCCCAAATCACGAACCAGTTCGGATTTACTCAGCAAGAAGTTCCGGGATACAATATTTTAAAGCACGTTTTATATTGTTTTTTACTACATTTTCCTATTTTAATATTGAATTTTCAGGTCAAGTTATTCATGTATTTATATATCATTGGATTTGATGTAACCTTTATAATTTTTTTTAGATAATTGTAGTGAATTTTCTACTAGATAAACTACTGTCCGGATAAACCACTGTCCGGATAAACCAATAGCGGAGACCGCAGGACAAGCCAGTTTAAACTGTAAACAAACTTTTACAGAAAGACAGGCAGTGATCTGTTAAGAAATGTTGTACTTTTTCATATCCCGCACTAATTTTTGTTTTATGAAACAACAAGGCTAGTCCAAACAAACTGTATAGTAAGACAGTTTAATGATATAGTCTAAAATTGGCCAAAGGCTCGTTATTTCGTGTTATTAATTTTGGGCAACCTTGCCTAACAGAAAAGTTATGTTTTATCAATTTGGAAGTTTGCAATTGCGATAATGTTAGTACATTTATTTAAAAGGAAATGTATAAAATACAAATGGAAGTACGGCGCGGTGCACTCAATATGTTGACTGTCTGAAGTCTTACAGCTGGCGAATCCATTACTTTATTCCTTTGTACATTACGTTATTCCTTTGGCCTTTATACAATGCCAATAAATATTTACACTTAACAATATTGTATTGAATGAATCCAAGAATGTGAAATAATTCTATCTTTTGAAAAATATTACCTAAGTTATCTCTTCCAAACCACCTATAATAAGTGTAAACATTGTGTCTTCTTTTCACCTAAAACTAACCGTATTAGATTATCCCACGATCTTATCGATTCTCTTTGTATTACGTATTTGATATTCTCTTTCAAAACACTTTCCGCCTCCTTTTATTAAACTGCGACTTGTACGTGAACTTTCTGATGTTTCTAAAATGTTTTTTTATTAATAAAAACATTGAGATAATTTTAATATTTTACGATTATAATGGTATAGGTTTTCCAATGTCTACGAACTAATAACACATAATAACTGTTCTAGTTTATACATTGAAATAATGTGTTATGAACAAACACGATACAAGAATAAAATAACTTTAAACGTACTGGTAACATACCTGGGTTTAACATTATAACCTAATATTATAAATAAAATCCTCTCTTACCATGGTGGTCATCAGTCGGAATCATAGAAAATGTTTCCAAATTTTATGTTTGTGTATTTTCAACTAACTCGGTTTATTTTCCCGACTGTCAAATTATATTATGTATAAACAAATATTATATTACTAAACAAATGTATAATATTTGTTTCCGTATTTGCCTTACGACCTACTAATTTAAATTGGTAACGTTTCTCGTCAAAAGTTTTCATGATTGTTACAGCTGTTTGGCCTAGACATAAAACATCATCAGGCGTAGCATACGTATAACAACACACGTTCTTCATGGTTAAAAAAATATTAGAATATACTATAATACGAATTTGTTCATATTAAGAATTAGGCTAGGTAAAATATTAGTACACAAATTAATCATTTATGCCGTACATGCATGATCAAAATTCTGTTTTAGAGTTTAATTAACTAGTCATCTGACAGAATTTGTAGGCTGTAGTAATAACACAAAGAAAACGATTAAAACAAATAATTTGAATACATAGAAGTGTTTAAAAATATTTATCTATACTGCTTTGAAGTTTATCATAACAAAGCACTTAATAGACTGCTTTGTACATGTATCATACAACGTGCTCCTATACCAATACATAGTAATAAGTCGTAATAGTATGTGTCCCAATTAACTTTTACCAAGTATGTTTTATATTTTACTAATAGCTTTTATTTTCTAACAAATATAATTTTCTCGCTTATTTTCATCCAATCTTGAAGTCAACAGTTACCAGTTATTCTGTGTTATTAATATAATAAAATACCGAATGTGCAATATATCAAAAGGAGAATTGTTTATTAATACAAACTTTCTCTGGTTACTCGGTATGTTATAGAGTAAGAAGTCAATTTAAAGTTTAAAAGAAGGATAAATTGATTAATGATTTACATTAAAATAATATGTATTTAAATAAATAAATACGTAGAAAGCTAATTGCCAATTAACTCAGATAATACAATATTAATTAGAGTCTAATATCAAGTAGTACAGTCGTGTTCTGTATTAAGAGTACTTTGTATTCACTGCTTCGCGTTGAACTGGAGGCAAAACCCTCGAGGTTTTAGTAAAAGTAATAAAACAATCAAATTATTTTAATGAAAACAGATACATTATTTTGAACAATAATGTGTTTATTGTTTGTTTAAATGAGAACACAATAATCTGTGTTAGCTAGAGTTTGGATAAATAAACAACAATAAATAAAATATGGTTTTATAATTTCATTTGTTAACCAATTTAAAAATGTATCTTTACTGCTTAAAAGTAAAAGCTGACAAAATCTATTAGAATCTCTCATTCTGGGTTTTAATTGAATGACATCTTAGAAGGATGAACCTGTGTGTTAAATGAAAGAATAACTTGTCTTAGGCTATATTTTTAGGCCAGTCGCAGTTTTTTTCAAATTTGTTTCTCTTTTGGGATACAGTATCCCTTTTTCTCTCCTCCTCCTTACAGTCATGGGCGGATCCAGCCGGTTTTCAAGGAGGGGGCTGTCTCCTATCCGGAGGGGGGGGGGTATAGAATATTTTTTTGGAATACAGTGCTTGAAAACGTCTTTTTAGACTATTTCACGATCACCCATTTTGAATAGGAGTTAAGGATTATGTGCTTTTCCCAAAAATAAAGTTTCATTATAACAAATTGTAGAGAACAAAACATAGAATTGAACTGTGTACTTGAAAATTTTAAATAGATTTATTCTAAAACTTATTTCACTAAATTAAAACAACTAAACAAAATTCTCACAAACGTATAGTATATAGTTCCAGCCAAACAGGAAAAGGTAATGGCTAACGCGCCTAGGGCGTTGAAAATGTACATATTTCACGGAAATACCCGAATAGTTTGGAACACTAAACCAGGTTTTCCTTATATTAAACGATGATATAACCGCACCCCACAAATCGATATAAAAATTATCATACGAATACTGCAAATAGATTTGTAATAGATACATCGATTGCAAAATGTGCTTTTCATATTTGAAAACTGTCCAATGGCAAGGATTTACAGACAAATTCATATCTAAGAAACTATAGGAGTGAAGAATGATTAGAAGATCGTGGTAGAAAGTTAAAATCTTGACAAATCCAGTGGTGTCCCTATCTTCTTCTCAAAACAAGTCTGTCTAACGATATTAATTTCCTTATGCTTTCTAGCGCGGCTTCAGTATTGATTTAGGCAACTACAATTTTACAACGATGATTACATAATGTAAATTTACTTTTTATAAGAAATTTGTAAATACAAAAATTGAAGTTTAAAACATTTTATTTCCAATGGTTTTTGTTTTATTGAGATTTGATAATATTTAGTCGGTGAAATATTCGATACAAATTGTGTTGTCTGAGACTACTCAATTGAGCAGTCTGCCACTTAGACGATTAAACAAAAATATAATAACCCGAAGGGGGCTGCAGATCCCACATCCCCCCCGGATCCGCCAATGCTTAGAGTAGGTATATTTAAGTTAATTAAATCCTGTCACACTTAATCTTGTCTCATCCCAAAAAGGGTTTAACTTCGTGATGATTAAGGACTGTTTCTTTTATTTTAATATTATATGGTATTGTAGATTACAAAATATTATAAAGGAACACCGAATCAAATTCATCCGCTCATTCAAAATCAACATTGTTTAGTTAATTCATACAAAATTTTATTACCATTTTTTTTAAAGTGCTTTTTATTTCTGGTTTTATCTCTTCACAGTATAAAAAAGTTAAGGTAATACATACGAAAACCAAAATCAAAATTTTTACACATTTTTATATGTTTTCAGGTCACTATAGTATTTTTAAACGTTTGAGATTTTTTTTAACAAAGTAAGCAAAAGCCAGCAATAATTTGTTAAATTTATAGGCTAATCTGAAAACTTATGGTTTGGCAATTTTTATATGTATACCATAGCAACCAACTGTATCGAATAGCAGGTTGGTTAATAGTAACAATTAACTAAATAACAAAATGACGTACTGTTAAGAAAAAAAATACAAATGTCAAACTTAAATGGCAAAAATAAAACAACTCGTGAAAAAGTATAGACTATCATGGGTTCTTATAGTTGAGTCTTCTGGTGTATCCATCTACACATTGTTGAGGTGTATATCTTGGCACATGATGGTGCTGTTCTCCTTGGAAACTGGTTTGTCGATTCTGCTGGTGTGGGGTTGATGGAGTGTACAGCTGATCACGGTAGCCTTCAAATGAAATCAGTTGATTTTGCTTGAATCGAGAATATGAGAAGTTGTCTTCGTATACCGGGTGCTGAGATTCCTTGTATTTAAGTGGCTCAATCTCCATTTTCAAAACCATTGAACCAATGTTAGCTATTGTTTGTATCTGGAGAAATGAAACGAAACTTTTGACGGTTTCTTCCATAGCTTGAAAAAATTTGGAAAGGTGGTCTATTTTTGGCTAATTTTGTTGTAGATGCATTTTCCCTTGGCATTGCTGTTTGTAGTTGAAATATTCAGAAATAGCGCTAGCCTGCTGCTTTCTTCCATATGTCTTGTAGATGAGGTAGAGGATTTAAAGCTTGTTGAAGAAGCTGACCTTGTTGACGAATGAGATGTGACGCTTGTTTGTGGAGGGGACTTGACACTTGTACTAGTTGTATTTGTTGTTGATGGAGGTGGATTTAAAATGTTGCTGCCCGGTAATGGATTGCTAATGAGTGAACCAAGTTGGCCAACAAAAAATGTATTAAACAAGTTTTTCCGTTGCCGCCAGGTGCATCAAGGAAGAACAGCGTTCCAGATCCAGAAGCAATGTTGTACATGATCTCATCATAGCATTTCTTCTGGTATTTATGTAGTTTTGGAATGTTATTGGCAACTGCTCTGGAAATATTTATGGTGTCGTAATCCTGTTGGTAACGACAGCTCCTTGCTCTCGTGATGGCAAATAAGTCCATCAGACGTGGCCATGACTATGTTTTCATGACCAACTGGGCATTACTGTCACTTCACTTTTTCTGTGATTTTCCCATAGTCGTGCAGGGTCTCCAACTTGAAAGAATACCAATATGTTGGCAATCAGCTAGCTGATCTTTGTCAGGTCTGTCTCTGAATCAAATATGGAAGCTTCTTTTAGAGTAAGGCCCCAGTGTTTCAGCAGGTCCAGTACTCGACACGCTGCTTGAAATATTGGATGGACTATCCCTGTCACTCTCTTAAGGGTAGTGACACTCTTAATGATACAGGATCATGAACTAGGAGCATTAGGGGTATACCAGTTAGTTTTTACACTTTAGATGCGGAAACAAAGAAAACCCTTAATAGAAAACTGTCCAGAGCACACTGGCAATTGTAAGATGGATGATAAAGACACGCTAGTCACAGATTAGTTGTTAATGTAGCACCAGCAGTTAATGAAATAAAATATTTCAGTTTGTTTGTCTTTATATTTGACAGTTTGAAAATTTCTTTGAAATTATCTTTTTAATACTAATAAACCTCAAATATACGTAATATGTTGTGATATATATTACCAGAGTAAACGATCAAGCAATTGTGGCAAGATTTTAATTAGGTAAAATTGCTTCTAAAAAAAACACAAATTCTTATTCTAATACAGCAGTTGTTTATGGAATCTTGTAGGATTTAAATATATATTTAACTTTCTTATCTGAGTTAGTAAATAAACAATTAATTAAAACAAGATTGTTTTGTAATTTTTTTATTAAAAGACTAAAACAAACACAGAAATGGTTACAAAGATTACAGCAGTTGTTTTATTGAGTTTAAAATATATTTGCTTCTAAAAATAGTACCAACGTTAATTTTCCATTAAAAACCAACAATGTTTTATGGAATTATAATATTTTTTGAATGGAATCTTGTAGGCTTTAAAATATATTTACTTTTAAAAACATATATTACCAATGTGAATAAATCTTTTCATAAAAACCAAGGCATATAATAAACTAATTTAACCAACTTGCAAGCATGAACAGTTTATCAACAATTCAGTACGACTAAGTCAATGTAAAGTCAAGAAAACCAACCTGGAATTTATGTAGATCAACTCATTAGAATATACTAAAACATTAGCGACATAGGCGTAACCAGGACGACTGTATGGGGGAGGCGTATGGAAAATTTTCAAAAATTAAGGTGCAAAATAATACGTTTTAGGCTTCCCAAAAATACTTTAAAATGATGTAGGTTGTATAATTTTCCATTTCTAATTGTGATTCAGGCCTAATTTAGAATAGCAACCATGACTCATCCCTAAATTTTTCCGTGCGCTGACTAACTCGGCTTGGAACAAACACTGCGTTTTTTGTCGGCTGCGAATTAGTTACCGTCGACGCTTATAAAATTTAAAGTGTGCACACAGGGTGGTAAAATTTCCGACGCCGTCTAAAAGTATCATTGGGATTCTTTAAATTGAAGCGTCTAGTTCATCAATCACGAAGTGTGTTATGTAATATATTATTTCGTTTAATGTTTTATTAGTATGAACAGAAAATAATTCTCGCTTTATTGTTATTCCGTTGCTGATTGCAAAGGAAGCAAAACATATATACTTATTTGGGTTCATACAATCAATAAATAAAAGAAGATTTTGGAGCTTTCTACACTGTGTTTCCTGATTTGAGGAACTAGAAGAAGCATTTTTCAATTATTTAAGAATGTCAGTTTCGTCATTTGACGAACACAACCCGCGGCTGAAGGATAGTATTCTACGAAAAAATACTAAAATAAGGAAAATTGGCGTACATTTGGTGACGTTCGCCACTGTTTCGGGGGAGACGGTGGGAAATCCGTCGATTGTAGTGGCAGCGAGCGGCTGCACAGCTACCGTCAGCAGTAAGTAAACCGATTATATTTCCGACCAATGTGTATGCTCTAATACTCTCCTTCGCACCACTGTTAATATGATGGCGACGGCAAATATACCGTGGCGGACGAAAACTCCGTGTGTGTTCCAGGCCATACACTATATTGCATTGTATATAAAATAAAGTGCCAGTGCCCAATTCGGCCAAAGATAATGTCAGCAATATATAGATAATTAATTGTAACTTGACATTTGCATAGGTGTTGAAAACAAGTTACTCTTGAGAGCGTATTTTAATGTAAACAAAGTACGAAATATTTTTTATAATGGGGGGGGGTTATAACCCCCATAACCACCCCTGGTTACGCCTATGATTAGCGAGGTTTTTAAGGCAAAAGTTCACCTTGTAATACATACTCGTGAGTTTCTTCTTAAACCAAATATTGACAAGTTGTCATCTCTTGAAAACATGGAGTCGATGAATCAAACTGTTAAAACATTCTACTCGAAAGTGGCATTTGTAGTTAGCTGTTTTGTTTGAATTTGAATTAAGCCAATGCACCGTTGGACTTTTCATAAATACAAAATTTGGTTTTAATACGGGTTGCATTGTGCTGCCCCCAGGTATAGTTAAACGGAACTAGTTGTGATTAGAGATAAACTGCCTTGCCGATTTATGAAGTTAAGAAAGGAGGTTGTTGAAACTTTAAACAATATAATATACAATAAATATACACACTAATATACAATATATATTATCTTATATATATTATACTATATATATATTATACTAATATAATATATCTTTACACTAATATACAAATAAAGTAAAGAAAGAAATAAAACAAGCTAACAATCATCAGAAAAAAGAATAGAATGTAATTTTATTAAACGATGTACTGTAGGCCTATACAGGGTGGACCAGCTAAAGTGTGACAGTAGCTAACTTTTAAAATACGATTCGGACAAAAATGTTTAAATATAACATCTGCCCTTAATTTTTGATACCTTTTGGACTGTGTATAAATTTTTTTCAAAATCCGCCATTTTAAATCCAAAATGGTGGCCAACTTCATTTTTTAAAATGGAAACCCCCCTTTTTTATAACGTTTTTGGATTTTATGGGCAATTTTAATACTTTTTTGTTCTTTACATTTTTTTGATAAACCTAACGGTTCTCCTGTAAAATGAAGTCGAAGTTTCATTTTTTTACAACTAATCACTCATAAAGGTTACAATAACCAACATCTAAACCATGCTTCAGACAACAAACTTTTTGTAAATCAAATTAGTACAATAAAATATCAAACCATCACTCTCCCATAAAATTTAATTAAAGCTTTCAAACACAATTCAGCAATTTAGGACACATACTAAAATTAGTACTGTATTGTTAAAGTGGTTTGTATTTAAACGCCTTTGAAATAAAGCAGTCACGCTGGTTATCTCTTTACAACAATGCAACAGCTGTTTCCGGATTCTTCATTGTTGCCTTTTAATCTAGTTTATACCACAGTACTGTTAACTTCTAAGGTACTGACTTTCAAATTTATTGTGTTTTTGTGCGAGTTGTATTTGCAAAATGAATGCATATGAAGAAGCTTACAGTATGTTCCTCATATTAGGAGAGTGTAGAGGAAACTACAGAGATGCATCAAATTTGTTTTCGGTGCGTTTTCCAAACCAAACACCAAAGTCTCGAATGGCCTTTTTAAGACTAAAGAACAGGTTTCTTCATAGTGGGTCTATCCATACTGATAAAAAAAATGCTAAGAAAATGGTTTAGAAGTTGGTTATTGTAACCTTTATGAGTGATTGCTGTAAAAAAATGAAACTTCGACTTCATTTTACAGGAGAACCGTTAGGTTTATCAAAAAAATGTAAAGAACAAAACAGTCTTAAAATTGCCCATAAAAGCCAAATACGTCATAAAAATGGGGGGTTTCCATTTAAAAAAAATGAAGTTGGCCTCCATTTTGGATTGAAAATGGCGGATTTTGAAAAACAAATTTTCACAGTCCAAAAGGTATCAAAAATTAAGGGCAGATGTTATATTTAAACATTTTTGTCAGAATCGTATTTTAAAAGTTAGCTATTGTCACACTTTAGCTGGTCCACTCTGTACATTCACTTCTAGACATTTAAAAAATAAGAATTGTACAAATTATTTTTAATGTAGTAGTTTACAAATTAAAAATATAAATGTTTCTTAGTGCTCGGATTTTGAATGTGAAAGAAAGAAGCACAAAATGAAAAATTGTCTTAAAATGTGTTCTTGCATTGTTATAATAGTTTTGATAAGTTACCTTAAGATTACTTATCAAAATATGTAGTCAGTGTATGTTCTTTATTTTAAATAAAAATATACTCTGATAAAGAAGATAATATAAGTTTAACTTATAATATCTTCTTTATCAGAGTATATTTTTATTTAAAATAAAGAACATACACGAACTACATATTTTGATTGACTTATTTTAACTGAGTAGACTATTGTCAACAAACTAGTGAAACGTTGTTTAGTATCTTCTTTAAGTTCATATTTTAGTAGTTAGTTATTTGAAAGTTAGGATTCTATTAACACTTGCCAAATCTTAGTTTTAAAACGTAGGAAGTTAGACAAATCAATTGAAGTATTAATTCACACGCACCAATCTACTTGCACAAACTGGCTTGCACTATATAAACCTCATAAAAACGATACAAAATTGTAAGAATTATTTTCAAAAACTTTTCCTGCCAGGATTAACTCCTTAATTTTTTTAAGAACCTTATAAGTTTCAAACTGCATCTTTTGTGCCATTTTAATTTCTCATTATTCTTTAAACAAATTTATATTATAAAAGAAAATTTACGATTGAAAATTTACGGTGTTAATGACAACAAGTGTAAATATAGATTTAGAAAACAAATGTAGAAACTTAGAAATAATGACAAATGTTTTGTAAACGTAACATTTTGTTTGGGGAACAATTAGGTCCTCTAAAAATATAGAATAAACCGGTGAAACAGGTTGAACAAACAGTTTGATTCGCTAGCCAAGGAATCCGTTTCGAAAGTTTAACCAAAATTATATTAATAATAATAATTAAAAAAATGAATCAACACTTAAAAGTATCATACGGTAAATTTTGTTGTAGGCTACTATAGCCGTAGAGCTGATTTTGATAAAGCAACGATGCAATTCCTTTACATAAAATTATTAACATAAAATTAAATGATTTGATGTGCTACCTTTTAAAACAACGGCAGTATACCATAATACGTTTTCCTTCGTGCGGCTTTATAAAGTTCTAAATCGATCACTTAAAAAGGCATATTACAGTGAGGAAAAAGTTTCATACCCTACGAGCACAATCTCTTTCTTTGGTTTGTGTTAGAATTTACAGAAAATATACTAGAATAAATAAGGTGAATTACAATAGGTCTACATTTTGAAAATGGCAGTGCGATCATAGCAGTACCTAAGTGAAAACATTAGTTAGTTTGAAGAAAGAAAACAAGAAAACAATAGTTTCAAGGGTAAGGAAGATTTATGTCCTGTTTCTTAACACAAATTAAATTACATTGAGGAATCAGTAAAGCTCAAATAAATTAAACAACTACAGCAATATGAACAACCCATAATTAAGAATTATTTTTTAAAACAGCATATAGATTTAGTCTATAAGAAGTTTAAATTAACTTTAAACATTTTGTATATATGGTATATTCCTTTGACGTTTTTGACTTTAATTTAGTTAATATTTAAATAATATTTTTGTGTTAAGTTTTTGAATAAATAGCTTTTTAGTTTCGTAAAAGTTTTTCTGTTATAATAGGCTAAATTTAGGTATATTTGGCGATGTCTGTATGTAAACAAATTATTTAATTTTAAACAAGAATACACTTTCCCAATTGTAACAACCAGCAATTGATTATCAGTGTGCATTAATAAATTGCAAATTAAATTACTTGTTTATGTTAAATAACAAACTGAAATGGCGTCAACGTCCGGAGCAGTGATTTTTGTGCCAAATATTGCTGTCAGCTTACAGAAATATGATTTATTACTACTAAAGGTTAACCCATCAAAATATATAGTATGTTTATAAACGTTAATTTAACTATGTTTCTGCATTACATAATTGGATTGGTAAAAATTGATTATGGTGAATTCGTTAATTCAGTTTTTATTTGTAAAGTATATAAATTAAATTAAAGTTAAATATTACGTAAAACTTAATTCCATGTACATACTCAAAAAATATTAAGCCACAATTTTTTTTCACTATGAGTTTCAAGAAAAAAATATTAAGCAATCTTCAAAGTCAAGTTTGAAAGAAATATTTTTCTTACTTAACTAATCCACAATGATTTATGACTTTCTTTGTATTTATAAAAAGACCGTCTGAAATATTTATGTTACAACTTCTTGTTATGTATTCTACTAGTTAGATAGATGAATGCCAATTTGTCTTCAGTATCTAATTCAGAATTTCTTACTGTTTTAAGAGAACAAGAGGTTTCTCAATAAAAAATACATTTATTTTCTTTAATAGAAGAAAGACAAACGTAATATAAAATTGTCTTTTTATATCTTTATTCCTTTTTATTAAAAACACATTCTTTAAAATAGTTTCAAAGACATAATTTTATACTATAATAAATTACTAAATTGAAGGTAATATTTCTCAAAATGTTAGTTTTGGTTAATATTTTGGTTAATTAACTACTTTTAATAGAACATTTTAATAAAACGATTGGAAAAACACATAGCTTAGGCATAGAACAGAGAGTAGACAATTATACTGTCAGAGATAGATAAAAGGCAAGAGTAGTGGCGTAACGTAGGCCTACACTCCCGCAGACTAGTAAATCGCTGTTAAAGGAATATTTGAAAACACTTATGATCGAATCAATTGAATGAATCACAAAATACTCTTTAATACATAATTATTCAATCGTTTGACATTATTTAATTTATTACAACAGTTATTCGTTTTGCTGTTCCATTCATTTTTATTTATCCTGTATTTTGGTGGTTGGGTTTTCACAATATTATACTTTACTTTACACTTTATACAATTACTTTACACACTATTATACATGCTTTAAAACTGTTAGTATAAAACTATCATTAGTTAATTTGTAAAGTGTTTAATTCATATAATAATACAAAGTCTATCTATCAATGAAAAACTTCATTTTAAAATTTCATTGTAATAAAATTTTAAAGATCAAGTCCTTAATAAATATAATCACTTCAGTTTCTTTCTCGCAAACACGTAAATAAATAATATTACTCATGGCTAAAAACCTTTTCATTGCTTTTATAAACGTCAACTAACTTCAAATATTTTAAAGCCAGCAGCCTAAATCCTCAAACAGCAAATAGTAAACAACCCACGTTTAAGGAAGGCTTCACGGATGTCTACTTAGAAGTAATTTCAATTAATAATTTGTTCCTGTTCAGAGTGTCTTGGAAATAAAAACGGACTTAACTTAAATGTTATATGTCTCCGATATTCCTAAAAAGCATACCTGTATATGTTCAATGGTAACAATTTAAATTTATCATTTATTTAATGTGTTAAAAATGCATATTGTTTCAAATACCAAGCGAACATGAGGTCTAATAATATTTTATTTGTGAGTATAATCTATAACACACTATTTATTAATGAATGCATGAAATTCAATTTGTTTACGCACAACAGTAGAGAAAGTGAATTAATTAAAGTTTAATCAATATGTTTATACTGAAACGTTCACAAAATACGAATTTTTTTTAAACATCCTAGATAAATTCACATAAATATCTAATAATAAATATTTCAGTTTTCCATAACTTTAATGATAAATCGTTCTTCTAAAGCGTAGCCTCGCTCGATCTACCGGATCGATTACAATTTAATCCATACAAACACAGCTGACTGGACATAACGGCTTACTCGAGCGATAAGTAACAAAGAACGCGTGCCCGGCATTAAAACTCTAGACGTCACATTTTAAAAGTCACAAACGGCATTAAAAAGTCAGCAAATTTAAAAATATAAATAAACAATAAATAATCAAGATTTGTAAGCAAAGGAGCCACAAACCCTCTTTTAATATATATATATATATATATATTAATATAAAAAAAATCAAACTGGCTGTAGAAAAGGGCATTATCTAAATATTAAAGCCGTGTAACTATTTGTAATTTTGTGGTAATATATTGAAAGGGATAGCATGCATTTTTAGACATTACAACCTCAAAGGGTTATTTAAAAATTAAAATTGTTTTTTTTTTTTTTTGTTTTATTTATTAAATGAGAGAACACTGATTTAAATAAAAACCCGAACCACAAAACAAGGAGCAAAAACTATAACTAAACAACTAAATTGTAAGTTAAGTTTAATACCTTACCCTTAT
>JAGFPH010001962.1:96159-132641 GCA_018207615.1 Philaenus spumarius
GTTACATCCTGAATTTTAACACGGATGTTACTGAAAAATAAACAAACAATCTGTATGAAACTAAAAGCTATTAAAATATCAAATTTTTATATCCTTATTTTGATATATAATTGTATATTTAAATACTAAACAGTATTTTATACTAGTTAGGCCTATAAATTTAAAATTTTAAACTCTACTTGAACCATTTTGTTACATCCTGAATTTTAACACGGATGTTACAAAGTGATTCAAATATATTTCCTAGAACCCCCAGCTGATTCAAACCTCTTTCCATTGTTTTACTTTTGTTTTCCCCCGCGATCTTCTGTTGTTTATTATGTTTATTGTCAGTTGTGATTATGTTGTTAGTTCATCGCAATCGTTTTATGAAATTCATTAATTTTCTTAATTTTTCTGAAAGAAAAGTTACCGTACCTTAGAAATTCGGCGAATTTTGAGATGAGTGTTCAAACCTCTTTGCTACGACCCCCAGCTAATTCAAACCTCTTTGCTTTTTTCTTTTATTGTTTTCCAGCGATCTTCAGTTGTTTATTGTCAGTTGAATTGTGGTTATGATTTCAGTTCATCGTTTCAAGAAATGAATATCTTTACCGTTTTATCCTAAAGAAATTGACTGTGAATCAACTGTAGTTTTTTAATCGAATTGTAATTTTTCATTAATTTAATTAAATTGACAAAATTTAATCACACATCAATGAAGCCAATAAGACGGAGCAGTTTAGGTAGCAGAACTCGCAATGCTACAAACCTATAAATTTTCGATTAAATCGAACTGCAGAGCAACGCGAAGAGGTAATTGTAATTTAACGGAATCTATTATCACAAACACGTTCAGCACTTACACAAGAGGAAAGAGAAAATGAAGATGATATGGATCGAATGACACATCATCGGTCAGTAGAAACCAATCACGTGACAATGTATTTAAATAATCGTTTAAGAAGACCAAGAAATGTTGTGTTGAATAAACATCGAGCTGCATTCCGTTATAACGTGATAGTTGATTACAGTACAGATCAATCCGTTGATATTGGATCGATGAGTGTTGTTTGCCCACATTGTAAGGCATCGATATACAAAAATGAAGCCCCTGGATTGTGTTGTGTAAGTGGTAAAAACAAATTAGCGCCATTAGTCCCGCCACCAGAGCCATTGCACTCATTGGTTTCTGGAACAGGAACATATTCCACACATTTTCTATCAGAAATACAGAAATACAACAGTTGCTTCCAAATGACTTCATTTGGAGCAACAAATGTGATTCGGGACAATTTCATGCCCACTTTTAAGGTAATTATAACACAATCATCTTTCACACCGCTTCTATAAAACATAATTATTCGAATACATTATTATTGTTACATTATAATAATATATTTCTTACTTTTACAGATTCAAGGTCAAATATATCATCGAGCAGGTTCGCTAATGCCACCGCAGGATGCAGACATAAATTTCTGCAGATTTATTTCATGGGCAATACACAAAAAGAAGTAGATCAGCGTTGTACACACAACACTTCGGTGAAAAGACCAATTGTGGAACAACTGCAAACTTTTTTTCATCAACACAATGAATGATTGGATTGTTCAAAACTGTATTGGATCGCATGCCAACTGATGATCACAAAATTGTAATCAGAGCTGATAAGACGCCTGCAGGAGAACACGTAAGACGTTTCAATGCGCCAACAATTGATGATGTTGCCATTGTCGTCTTTGATGAAAATTTAGAATCCCGTGATATCGTTCTACATAAGAGGAACAATCAGATGCATCGTGTATATGAAACGCACCGATCATTATGATGCGTTGCAATATCCCATCATATTTTGGCAAGGTGAAGATGGTTATCATTTCTCAATCAAGATGATAAATCCACTTACAGGTGAATAGCAAATCTATATTTTTTACTTATAATTAAATAAATACCTTATTTATATATAAAACTGCTCGCAGTCCAGTAATGGTTTTTTTTTTTTTTTTTTTTTAATCGGTGACGACCGTTTCGCCTATTTCATTCAGGCATTGTCAAACCGAAACTTTTATGTTATAGCATTTAATTTAAATAAGTATATTATAACCAGTCCATAAGGCAGAACAACAAAAACAGTTACTATATTTTTTTATAATACGATTAATTTATTCAATTAAGGGGATGTTCCACTGAAAATACTAAATTGACTAATTTTAACTATATCATCCTGATTTTTGTTTTATTTGCTTATAAAAGGTTAGATAAATATTATACACTCTCAAACTCAAAATATTTGTGTATATATAAACTATATAGATAATTAGATACACATATATATACATATATAAATGCGGGGTTTTTCGGAATTTTATATATCTCCAGATCTAACAGTTGAAATTTGATGAAATTAGTGTAATTTTGTTCACATTTTGTTCCTCTAAATATTTAGGAGAGAATTTGACTCTATCTTCATTAAAACATTTTTTATTAAAAAAAAAATCTTTTTTTAAATTTTCGCATACCGGTATATGCTAAATAAAAAAAAATATTACACAGCTCCCATCCTTGATATGGACAGAATTATTGCTAAATATTTAGATAAACTAATCAGGAATATATGGTAAAAATGTCAACTGCTTGCTGTGAGTAATTCCTCAAATATAATATATACATTTTTTACGTAAAAAACAAGGAAAATTAAACTTGCGGAAATCCTTGATCAAAGTAGGGCATTGGATTCAACCAATATTTTTGTGTTGTAAGGAGTTTATGAATGTAAACAACTCAGGTTACTTTTTTAATGTTATTAGCTACAAAAATACAGAACTTATAAACATTACTGAAAAACATAAAATAAATTTAGAGTCCATAAATGAGTGTAGGCCTAGATAAATATTGAAAATGACAAAAAATATGAAAAGATCAGAACTCAGCATACCGAATATTTTGTGTTGTTAAAAAACAACCTGCTCCATATGTCAATCCCTCTTATTTTTCTTCATCTCTTCTTCCCTCAGTTGAGCTTGCCTGAGTTTTCTTCTATATTCGTTGTACTTCATAGTTCTACACACTTTTGACAGATTTAGTCGCTTTTAGTCGAAGCGCTTGACTATTTTACAAGTCGTAGGTCCAGGACTTATGCCACTACTAGATTGAAAATCAGCTGATTGTGGGTTTTGCTTCAGGGACATTCCAGTAAG
Organism: Philaenus spumarius; assembly: GCA_018207615.1. Classification (NCBI taxonomy): domain Eukaryota; kingdom Metazoa; phylum Arthropoda; class Insecta; order Hemiptera; family Aphrophoridae; genus Philaenus; species Philaenus spumarius. Next base: position 99,339 of record JAGFPH010001962.1, read on the forward strand.
GATGTAAATGACATATTATGTAAGAGAGTGTATGGATTGAATGGTAGCAGAACTAAACTTATAAGGACTGAATGTACAAAACCAGCGCTCATCAAGACTAGCCTTCGCTCCGGTTGTGAAGTGTACCCGAGACATATATTTTTTATTATAGTAAATAGGTGTTGCAACCCATTATATACATAATTTTTCTTGAAGCTAATTAAATTTAAAACAAAATTCAATAAAAAATTTTGTTTGGGATTTTTTTTTTCTTTTTTGCTGATTTTCAGTAGAACATCCCATTAACAAAACATTTTTTAAATAAATTAATAATTATTTACAGGTGCTGAAACGATCAAAAAAGTCAGTTCAATGAACTATTATTCATATAGATTGATGGTTCGTGAAAATTAGGAAAATCACATCTTGAAATGTCGCCGTCTATTTCACCAATTTGCTGTCGATATGTACGTCAAAGTTGAAACTGAGCGATTAACATTTATCAGGTTGAACCAGACAAAACTTCGTTCCGAAGAGTATATCCACCTTCGAGATGCCATCAATGCTGACGGAAACGCACAGAATGTCGGCCAAATGACGATTCTCCCATTAACGTACGTCGGAAGTCCGAGACATATGCACGAGTATGCTCAAGATGCCATGTCGTATGTTGGCCATTACGGAACACCAGATTTGTTCAACACGTTCACATGTAATCTGCAATGGATAGAAATTCGACAAGAGCTATTCCCTGGCCAATCGCCTATCGATCGCCATGACATCACCGCAAGAGTCTTTAAACAAAAATTGAAATCACTGATGGATTTCATTGTCAAGCATCGCGTGTTTGGCGAAACGCGATGCTGGATGTATTCAGTGGAGTGGCAGAAATGCGGGTTGCCACAAGCACACATTCTCATTTGGTTGATAGAGAAGATAAGACCAAATTAAATCGATGATGTAATATCAGCGGAAATTCCCAACAAAGAAGAAGATCCAGGCTTGCATGAAGTTGTTACTAAGAACATGATTCACGGCCACTGTGGAACTTTAAATAACAATTCGCCGTGTATGGTCGGGGGAAAATGTTCGAAGCGTTATCCACGGGAATTAGTAGCAGAAACAATTACAGGCAGTAGCTGTTATCCACTGTATCATCGCCGATCAACTGCAGACAGTGGAAATACAACAATTGTCATAGTGAATCAACAGAATATTGAAGTTGACAATCGTTGGATTGTTCCATATTCACCATTACTCTCAAAGACATTCAAAGCGCACATCAACGTCGAATACTGCCATTCCGTCAAATCAATTAAATACATCTGCAAATATGTGACCAAAGGAAGTGACATGGCTGTGATTGGAGTTAGTGCGGAGAATTCGAACGATGAAGTCAAATGGGCCGTTACGTTAGCAGAAACGAAGCAATTTGGCGCACTTTTTCATTCGCCATTCATGAAAGATATCCCACTGTTGTTCACTTGGCCATACACCTGGAAAATGGTCAAAGAGTATTTTTCATAGCGGAGAACGCATTACAACGAGCTAATCAACCGCCATCTACAACGTTAACCAGTTTTTTTAATGTGCCAAAATTATGACTTCGCCCGAACACTGCTATACTCCGAAATGCCAAAATATTATACTTAGAATCAATCGTTAAAGAAATTTCAATGACGGAAACAAGGAAATCCAGTTCCAGGTTACCCACAAGTATTTTCCACCGATGCATTAGGTCGCATTTACACAGTCCATCCAAGCAACGACGAGTGTTTTTATTTGCGTTTGCTATTAGTCAACGTTTGTGGCCCAACATCATTCCAACATCTACGAACTGTTAATGATGAATTTTGTGACACATATAGAGAAGCCTGTCAACGTTTACGTTTGCTAGAGAACGACACTCATTTTGATTACACCCTCAGAGATGCTGCATTTTCATCAAATGCTCATCAAATAGGAACTTTGTTTTCCATAATTATCTCAACATGCTTTCCATCAAATCCAATCGATTTGTGGAAGAAATACAAAGATAACATGTCTGATGATATTTTGCATCAGATGGGTATTAGAACATCAAACCAAGGTTTGCAACTGAGCGACGAAATTCACAACGAGGCATTGTTATTAATTGAAGACATGTGCTTGATGATCTCGAACAAGGTATTACTTCAATTAGGTTTGATAGCGCTCAATCGTCCGATGTACGACGCATTTAATCAAGAGTTAAATCGCGAAAAACAATATGATTGCGATGCATTGAAAGTATATGTTCGAATGAAAGTTCAACTGTTGAATCGGCAACAAAAACATGCGTACGACACCCTCATGCAAATTTTGACAGATGGAACTAGAGGAATTTTCTTCTTGGACGCATCCGGTGGAACTGGAAAAACTTTTTTAATCGCATTGATTTTGGCAACGATTCGATCGCAAAATGGAATTGCACTTGCACTTGCTTCATCTGGAATCGCAGCTACTTTATTTTAAGGTGGTCGAACAGCTCATTCAGCACTCAAGTTGCCGTTAAATATGCAAATCCATGAAACTCCAACGTGCAACCTTTCGAAAAACTATGCGATGGCCAAAGTCTTACAGCAATGTAAATTGATAGCTTTGGATGAATGTACGATGGCGCATAAAAAATCTTTTTAGGCTTTAGACCAAACGATGCAAGATCTACGAAACAATAAAAACCGGTTTGGTGGTGCAATGATTCTGTTGGCAGGTGATTTTCGCCAAGCACTGCCAGTGATTCCAAGATAAACTCCAGCCGATGAACTTAATGCATGTTTGAAGTCATCCGGTTTGTGGAAACACATTAAGACGCTCAAATTAAGCGTGAACATGCGTGTCGAGTTGCAGAAACGATCAATCTGGAAAAGTATTTTCTAAACAATTGCTGGACATTGGCAATGGTAAAATCCCAGTTGACATTTTCACCGGCTGCATTACGTTCCCCGCAGATTTTTGCAAGTTCATGGAATCAAAGACTGAACTAATTATAAAGGTATTTCCAAACATTGCTAAAAATTACAAAAATCAAGATTGGTTGAGTGAACGTGCTATATTGGCTGCGAAAAACATTGATGTCAACGAATTAAATTTCAAAATTCAAAGTGAAATTGAAGGAGAATTGATGACGTACAAATCAGTGGATTCCGTCACTAACCAAGATGATATCATAAATTATCCAACCGAATTTTTAAACTCGCTGGAATTGTCCGGATTTCCGCCTCAGAATCTTCAATTAAAAGTCGGATCGGTAATCATAATGTTAAGAAATATCAACCAACCACGTCTTTGTAATGGCACTCGGCTTGCGGTGAAGAAACTGACGAACAACGTCATCGAAGCAACAATTAATTCTTAGAGGAAAGTATAAAGGAGCAGACGTTTTAATACCACGAATCCCAATGATTCCGTCCGACATGCCATTTGACTTTAATCGCTTGCAGTTTCCCGAGCGGCTAGCATTCGCAATGACCATAAATAAATCACAAGGGCAGTCATTGAATGTTTGCGGCATTAATCTCGAAAATCCATGCTTCTCGCATGGTCAATTGTATGTCGCCTGTTCCCGTGTTGGAAAACCATCAGCTTTATTTGTTTACGCGCCAGACAACAAAACAAAAAATGTCATGTATCAAAAAGCATTACAATGAAGGAAATAATGATGTCATAGCAAACCATTAGAATTAACGCATTTTGTTTTTTCTACTGTTTACTTGAAATTCTGACTTTATTCAATTATAAATTAAATTTTGTGAAAAACTGCATGGTTCCAAGTCGATCACACATTTCAAACATTTCAGTGGTGTACTGCCGATAGAATTCATCTGGCATATACAATTTTCAATCGGTGTTCTTCTGAATGTACTCTTCTAATTAAGTAATATTAATGGCAACAATCGTTAATGTACAATGATAAGTCAGGAATATGTTTTTTTCTTATTTTTACCATAGTTATATGGCCTACATATAAAATTGCATTCAATTTGAAAGTTGATGTAGCCTATTTTTGTGTTTGGCAAGATTCAAGACATGTTAATGTACTGTATTCTATATCTGTACAATATATAAAAATAAATGTTTGTTTCTTTGTGTCTTTGATTCTTTTTTCTTTGTCATTATAGACTCAAAAACCATTCGACGAATTTCACTAAAAATTTCACAGTTTATCCATTATTAGGAGTGTTTAGAAGTTACAATTACTACAGTCTAAGAGGTTGAAATGGGGTTATTACCCCTATACAATACATTAAACTAACACCCTACAAGCTAAAAAGCTAAAATTATGTAATATTATAATATTATAAAAAAAGCCATTTGAAATTTGATTACTTAAGCCAAAGGAATGAAATGTAATAATTACCTTTTAAATTCAATAAAGAAGTACATTTAATTTGTATATATTCTCAAAAACAACTCAACTAATTTCACTAAAATTTCACAATTTACACATATTAGTATACTACTAGAATTGTTTAGAGAATAAAATTGGTCACTACAATCAAATAAATTAAAATAGGGTAGTTTAATACAATAAAATTAAATTGCACTAATTTCCTACAAACTATAAATCTAAATTTGTGTACTGTAATATTATTCTTAAGTGACTATTTGCAATTCAACAACTTAAGCCAAAAGAATTAAATTTGATAACTACCCTTAAAATTAAATTAAGCAATAGCGAAGCATTGCCGGGTCCACTAGTATTAAATAAAACTATGGGAGTAGTTGGATTTAGAAAATAAGGCCAATACACTTTTTACATATGCATAGCAATAATTACTTCTGTTTACAATTTTATATTGAAAAATCAAACAAAAAATCTTATTCTACATAAAATTTGACAACTTTTGGTAAGGTTGCAGCCCAGGTTGTTAATTAGTTTTCACATAAAAGCGTTCAAATTAAAAAAACATTTTTTAAGCTTTAATTTTTGAAATTAATTTTACAATTTGGAAGGCAACCACCGAATAATTATTGTTATTTTCTAACTAAAACCCAATGATATGTCTGCAGAATTTTCTGCTCCAACTACCAGTATAAATTTTAACACAATATCTCTACTCAATTTTTGTCTAGAGGTTAAAAAACACTAGAACTACATGGGAATCTGGAAAAAAAACTATTTTCAGCTATAAGTTCGAAAAAATGGGGTTTGGACCTATGTTTATGTAACATTTCTTTCTTCCCTTGATACAAGGAACCATTTCCTTACGTTTGTCAGGGTTCCCATGAAACACCCTGTATACAGGCTCCAAAAAGTGGTTCAGCTTACATTAATTGCGAAAAAGGTTTTTTTATAGGATCGTTTGGTATAGTGTGGGTATGCCAAATCTAATTTTGCGACCTCAAAAGTGGGGGGGGGACTTTTGGGGGACAAATACCTCGAAATTATCGGTCTGTTCCAGTTTTTCGTTTATAACTTGAAAACTTTCCATATTTTGTAAACAATTGTACTTAATATTAAAAGGGACAAAATTTAGCGTCGATCATAAAAACAAAGTACACAATTAGTCCAGTAGTTCGATTTTTATGAGGATCCAAAAAACAGCAAATTTGTCCAACTTTGCCAAAAACTGTGTTTTACCAATTTCAACTTTTCAACATCAAATTTTATTAATACCCCCCTCCTAAAAGTTGTAGAGCATCAATCCGTGAGTTTAAAAAGCACCGACTTTTTAAAAATTGGACTACTTTTCAAATTTTGTCATCTCATAAAGCAAAATTGGGGAAAACCTTAAATTCACACTATAGGGCTTTCACTATTTTTCGATGTCTATGATCCCGGGAATCAATTCTTACTTCATTCTGAGGCTTAGGTATGTCGTCTGAATGCATCTGGAAGTTGTTTTAAGGAATTTTGTGAAAATTTTAAAATATAAATAATTATTCATGACTTTTACCTGTACTGCTGGTTTCTTGTTCCCTATATATATTTGAATGCTTGAAGACCTTTATCTAAACGCAGTAGGTATTGTATATACTTGTATATCCATATTATACCAAAGTTATCGGGAAAGAGACATTTAAGTAGGTTCTTACAAAAATAATTTTATTGACAACTTAAAATACAGGAGAGTTTCTAATTATTTATTTATTTTTATTTCCAACGTTACACAAAAGTTTAAGAATTACACTTATTTAAAGAATGCTTACAATTTTAAAAAAATATTGTATTTAAAAATTGATTGTTCCTTTTTTCGATATAGATACACAAATAATAATTAGTGACTAAACAAGTTGTACACAAAAATACTAAATAACTTTAACAAAATATTACAATAAGATGTAATTAGTTGTATGATGAAAATAGAAAACTAATAGCTTATAGTGTCCCTGTAATTGCTATATGATCCAAAAAGACCACCAATTAATTAACTTAGTGGTTGTTAGAGTGTTGGAAAGGTAATAATGATAATCTTAGTTGACCTTATTTTCTCATACAACAGTAACTAAGGAGTACTATGTGTCATTGTTGCCTACGATGCTACAGAATTAACGAAAAAATAGACTTCTTAAAACCTTTCTGCACCTTTGCAAACATGACAGAAGTTTTAGACTCGAAGGCTTTTATAATGGTTCCGCCATCCCTCTTAAAGCCATGAACTTATTTCGTTTCTTCTGTCTTTTTGGAGTAATCAAAACAAGTTTAAAGGTTGAAAAATATATGAAAGGACATTAAAACCATTGAGATGATTTGGAAAAGCTTATATGAATAGTAAAAATAAAGCACACGTGAAACACGAAAATAAGGGTTGGACAAAAACAGTATATCTGACATGCAGAGAAAATATACCCAGTTTCTAGCCATGAGACTCCAGTATACAAAATTGCAACCCAAACTTTGTTTCTATCAACACATATTGCAATTCTACATTTTTTAAATATTTTACAGTCACATCTTTTATCCAACCTTGGCTGCATTAACGTTTCCAATATCTTCATAATTATTCAAATAAAGCATCGTGTTGCTTGAAAATGTTTCAAGTAGTTCTTTTTAACAAATAAATATATCAATTTTAGCAATTATACAATAATACTGATTGTCAGATTCGTTTCCTTCTATCAGCTTAAGTAATATTTCAAATATTATTAGTATAATAATGAAAAAGGACAGACTGAGGCTCGTATACTGACTGTTAGTCAATTACTAATTATTTTTATTTGAAATATTTCGCTGGCAAATATTATTTTATTTGACGAAAATAAATAAAATAAGTGTGTATAACTAATTTACAATTTAAAGACTTAATCCATTAATTTGGTCTGGAATATTTTGTACAAAACTAGACATTAATAACTGTAAACTGGTTGAAAGATTTAGAAGGTACTAAATACATTTAGTACTTGCGATATTACATATTTTGTAACAAGTAGAGGTGTAGTTGCAGGTATTGTTTGTACAAAGAAAAACCATCATCTAGCTGCAGATATAACGATCTCGCTGGAGTTATAGGACCCCTCCCAACATTGGACGAGTTAAATACATTTTCATTGTTTTTGGACATATTCTCGAACTATAACATACACACAGACGGCGGACAGCCAGGGCCGCAAAAAGGCCATGTCAGCCAAGCCTGAAACTAGGGGCCCGGAGCTCAGCGGGGCCCGGGCTCAAATATTTTATTTTTAGAATTATTGTAAAAAATAAAAAAAAATAACTACAATGAATTGTTTAATATTGTTGGCCCGAAACAGTCATCGGGCCTGGGCTCTCTTATATTATTACGAAGTCAAAACGCCGGCTGAAACGCTATGTGCATAGTATTAGAACTTTCCCGCAGTCACGCACACTCCATCCCATCCCATTCCCCATTGTTTTTTTTGTTTCTCGATTAACGTTACGTTTCGTTTTATTTCGTGTTAGTGATAAGTGATCAAGTTTATTTAAAATTTTCTTCGCACAAAACATGGTGACAGTTAACGTTGGAAAATCATGAGTTATCCACACAAAACGGGGCCAAAGAAAGGAAAAACAAGAAAGACGCGGAATCACGAAAAGGACAACAAACATTTGATACCTTTTGGGTCAAAACGACTAGTACTGCACCCAGTACGTCTACTTCTTTTAATCCTGTCATTTCTTAATCTGACAAATCCTGAAGAAAATTTTGTAGTTGAAAGTCCTTTCTTAGGTGCAAATTTTAATGAAGGTGAAAATGAAGATGAAAAATGCAAATATTTGGATGAGTAAATCTGTATTTCCGGATTTTACATCTGATTTCAAAACAAACAAAAACTACCAAGTTGCCTGGTCCTTTACTCTGTAGTCAAAGTGTGAATTAAACAAAAACAATATAAAAATTCAGTCAGAGTAAGTTTAAATATTGTAGTTGTAGTCAACCGATTGAAAAAATAAAACTCATATTCTTATTAAAAAACAAAAATTAAACACATAACTTATCAGCATAAATTATGTTAACTAACATCTGATTTTCAGATGTTTAGTTTTCTAACATTTCAGGGAGGGGGTACGAACCCCTCCTCTAATCATGGCGAGGGGGCTCGTAGACCTCTAGACATGGGGCCCGGCCTGGCTCTTGGCGGCCCTGTAAGGTTTTAGAATACTAAGGTTTTAGAATTACACATTACGTAAAATTTAGAAATGAGATTTCGGTTTTAAGGATGAATGTAAATGGGTGTTAAAGAACGGGACTTCTTTGCTAATAAAGTTATATGTGTGGAAAATCTAAGAAGGTGTAGCACGTAATATTTGACTGCTTCCTTATCAATATCAAAGGGCGTGTTATCTGGGAAGAATCAGAAACTATTGAGATAAATAATAGAAAATAAAAATCCATTTAGCTGTGCTTAGAATCTTAAGGTTTTCGTTTCATGTACACTGCATTGGTTTAAACTGTTGTTCATATTGAATTGAGTTAAACCATTGTGATGCATTGCTTAAAAAGTTGCCTTTTTGTGGCACGATTAACAAACAGAGTCAACACTCTGATATAAAACAAAAAAAAACATAGCTAAATGTTTTTTTACCGAAGCAACTCGGTAGACAATAATTTTTAGTAATAGAAGATGGAACTCGTAGTAGGCTATTTAACGTACCCTAACTGTTTGGAATTCCAAAGTGGCCACTCGAGCTTCTTAATAATTAGAGTGTAAGTATTAGCTGAATTTAATTTTATGATGCCATGCAAAAATTGTTGTATATTATCGATCAATAAATGCAAGTTGAAAACAGAACATGACAGTTTTTTCCCTAGGAAAAAAAATTAGTCAGATGAAACGAATAAACTGATTTAGAGTAAACAAATTTGAAATTACAGCAGGGACCCATATTTTTAAATTATATCAAACACAAATGTATCCAACAAAGTTATTAATAACCATCCATCAAATTATCAACTAAACTAATGTAACAATTTATAGAAAACTCAAATGACAAATGCATTTTTCGTTCAGTGAACGTATACAATAATGAGGACCTAGCTGACTTAAATTAATTTAATGGATTTTAAATCGAATCTTGTTAAGAGCATTTAAACGTGAATAATTTGTGTTAATGTCATTGCTGCTTGATATAATGAGAAAATAAATGTTTAATTTAATTTTATAAAGAATAATACAATATACAACACATCGCAGTGCAATGTTTGGACGTCGCTCTAATAACTAATACCTTCGGGCAGTAAATATTTCTTTAAGTTTACCGTAAAAGTAATCTTCTCTTAACCTAATGCAACAAAGTCTGTTTCTGATTCAGATTTTAGCCTTTGCATTGGTTCTGCAGAGTGTTCGGGCTTACGATGTTCAACTAAGTTCTACAGGTCGGCTGTGTTCACTGTGGGCATGTATTTCGTTTATTTTTACCTCATAGTAATGATACAATCAGTTATGAAAAGAAATATGGTAGTCTTAGTCACATATTTCTTAGATCTAGTTTTACTCATCCTGCAACCAATATCCTTTCTAATTTTGGGATTCCTTAATGGAAACAAAATGAAGAATATCCTTCGCAGCATTTCCGATATTGATGGAAAACTAACACGAAGCGGACTAACAATGGAACACAAATAGTTGTATTTAGTACATAAATCTACCGCAGTACTATTATATGACGTACAAAGAGTATCCTCAAGGATTGTCTTTGTATCCTTCATATTGTATCCTTGATATTGTATCCTTTATATCATTTGAACTTATAACCCTTCCTGTAATGTTGGCGGTGCTTGCACATTTGCTTGGAAGACAGTTCAAACTGGTCAACACTCAACTTGAGCGGCTTTTTGAAGACCTACAGACTTCGCCTTCACAACAAGTACTTGCAATATTAAAGGAGTTGAAAAGTATTCATGTTGACATCCGCGGTGTTGTTCAGGAGATAAATGTTGCTTTCATCATACCTTTGGTCCTCTATCTGGTATATAGCTCACTATAGCCCGTTTACAGTTTAGTTGATTAATCAATTAATCATTGCCCATGTTAATGAAACGGAGATCTTACCCTAGTAGCCCGCATGAAAACATCACAACCTTATAAAACTCATTTAAACTAGTTATTAGGAATATGTAATGGGATTTACTTAAACATAAGGTACGTTACTGAAATGAAGAAATTTGGATCTTGAATTTAAACACTGAGATAAGGATATTTATAGTTCAATGTGGTTGTGAATAGGAGCCGATGTAGTTAGGTCAGGTAGTCGCTTAATATATTACAGTACCAGGAGACCGAGCTAAAGCTTGATTTTAAGCAGGGCCTAGTTCGCTCACGTCAATAACTATTATTGCAAATTTCCGTGAACATCGTTTAGGTTAGGCCTATAACATTAAACAACTAAATAAAGGGTATGTTTATTTAGCAGAAGTATTCGTTTTCATGGTAACTATAAATAGATACAACATTAGGCTTACCTCTAATAAAATACAGTTTAAAAGAAAACAGATGATTATTGTAATGGCATTGAAAACATTTGCATCAGCTGTGCTTCGTTTAAAACAAAACAGATGATTATTGTAATGACATTGAAAACATTTGCATCAGCTGTGCTTTGTATTGTTTAAAATGGACAAATTTCACTTTTTAATTTAATAAAAAGACGTAGAAAACGAATTTTCCCAGACTGGTGACCATTTCCAATCGATTTCTCGTGGCCAAAAGCCCCATATAAAATCAAAAAATCAAAAATCCTTAGACGGAGATTCCAGATCCATTTAGCAGACAGACAATTATCTCTCGCTTTAGAAGATAAGATACTCTGAAGATATGTGGATTTTATAGTATGCATAGACTATTACAATTATTACTACTATTATTATTACTTTTATTGTTTGGAAACTATGTTAAGCAAATCTGTCGAACAACCTGTGCCAGTTTATAAATGTTGGTGTAGTTGAATTTAAATTTCAACTTATACTATAAAAATACGATATAAACTTTTATATATTATGATGTTAATTTGCTGTAAAATTCTATCTATTAATCGTCATGTATTTCTGAAAGCTTATCCTAAAATCGCAGCTTTTAAATTTAACACTTTTTTTGGTATCATTAAAGAATTTTTTGTTATCATATGATTCATGAGCTTTCAATGAAGTTAATATCTGTAACTTTTTAACTGATGTACTTTTTGTTTTAAAATCCTGCACTTAGTAGTTTCAATTTTAGAAAAAAACTTATAGTAGGATATAATTAGTTAATGAAAAATTAGTTTTGCTATTAACTAATTGTACCGTGTTTTATATTATTTATTCACTGTAGAGTCCATAATACTTAACTTTGTAATACGTCTATCTACTTTATTACTTAAGGAGAAAAACAAGATTTTAACAAGAACGAAAGACCTACCTACCTCTAGGGAGAAATGTTGTTTAGGAAGGGATGAAGGCATTGTGGCACGTGACTCTGCTTTGCCCAAGGGGTGTGTTTCAGTAATTGGTAGGAGAGTCTCGTTGTTAACACTTCATAAATAAAAAAAACTGAAACATGTTGTAAACAGAATTGAAATCACTATATTGTAGTTAGAGCAATAAAAAGAAATTATTAAGAAAGTTAATATACTATGTGGTGCAAACAATATCCCAATACATCAACACTCCTACCCACGGATCCTAGAATACACGGTAGGGGTCATGAGTAGGATGCGCAGTACACTCAAGCGCCAGCGACGTCACTCTGAACCCTCCTTCCCGGCCCGCTGCCTGCCGCCCGTACACTTATATATTAAATAGATAAGTAATTAATGAGTCCTGTTTTTGTATTTATAAATTATATATATTTTATTTAGGGAAATTTTAAAAGCATTAACTTCTACTGCGACCGTGTTAACACTAATACCTTCTATTTCATTTTCATTAAAACGTCTAAACTTACTAGCTTGTTTTGATGCGATATTTACTTCTGTTGTTTGTTTCCAAATTCGTTGCAATTACCATTTTTATTACAATGGTTTGACTCTAAACAACTTATTAGATTCAAGTCAATTTGAACTTTGACTATTACGAAATTACATGATTTACATTGTTAAAAGTGTCTTTCGTTTTTAGTTTTTATTATATTAAACATATAAGAAGTTTGTATGAAAAATTTTACTACGAAAAAGCTATGATTTCGTAGTGTTTCTTTATTTAAATTGCCACCTATATTTTTATTGCTGATTTTAAATTGAACGTGTTCAAATTGAATGACATACATGGATAGACAAAATAATAGGTGATTGAGATTATTGTTTTTTTTCCATTTTGTAGAGTAGGTTGAATATTGTAATAATTTAGATTTATTTTTGATCGCCATTTAGTGATAACTATCCTGAAAACCCACAAATGAGTTTGTACTTTGTGCTTTTGTGATGCATAGTCCGTTTGCCAGACATTTATGAAAAGTAAATAATTAATGATTTACTTATCGATTGAGAACATATATTATTTTTGGTTTAAGATAAACTACGTTAATAATTATTACACTTTAATTGAACAATTAACTTTAAATATTAACGTATTCATATATAATAATTGATATCTGCTTGAAATTTACATTTGTGATTTTACAAAAAAGTTCCATATATTAAAATTTTAGAAATTTTATATAGTTTATAATATTTTCTTATTATAAAGAATTATATAAACAGAAGATTATAAGAATACGTTGTAGATGTTAAAAAACTAACAAAACTTTCTTTTGGCTAGAGTTAAGTAGTGGGGAGAAAAAAATGAAACTAGAACTATAAAATACATAATAAATAAGTTCAAATAAAAAATATTACAATATAATGTTCATTGAGATTTGAAGCTCACTAAATGTAATATTTTACTAGAGTTTGGATAAAGAAGATGTGCATCTGGTGTGTAGAGAGTTCTTGCAGTATTGATTCAAACTATTAATTGAAAACAATTACCAAATAAATGTGTTCTTCGTACGTTTACAATACAATTTCAGACCAATTAACTCAGTTCCTTTTAGTTAATATTAGTTTTTTTTATGATGGTCTTTAAATATTATAATTATTCATTTCTGGGCGTTCTTCTGCAAGTAACAAAAGTCTGAAGATATCAATTTGGATGATATAAAAATATACATAAATTGATTATATGTATGAGTGAATTGGTTATATGTATTGTACTTACTCATGTAAAACTATATTTTATTTTTTTATTATTAATTAATTTACAAAATATTTTCCACAATTTTAATAATTAATTTGCTGATAAGAAACTATTATTGATATATAAACAAACTTTTTCAGAAAATGGTATCTAAATTGCTCTTAATATTATTTAACCATGACAGATCTGCGATCATAATATTCAACTAGTTTTCTTGTAAAATTTCCTTCGAAATATTACCTTGGTTTTACATGGTGTTGGATGGAGACTGAGACTGGTAAAACATTTATTTCAGAAACAATTACATGTACAATATATATTTTTTAAATCTAGTGGGGAAGGCTGATGAAGGTGGTTGGATCAGATACGAGCTCTCATGGACGAATGGCTTATTAAAATATAAAAAATATAAATTGTTTCTGAAATAAATAAATGGTCAACTTATACTCAGTGAAAAGTATAAACGAATTACATCTTTATAAATTTTACGGTTTAGGTCAAACATGATCAAACTTTGCATTGAATAAAAAAATCGTTTAAAATTTGTGCACACGGGAATTCATCAAACTCTAGTGATTATTACACAAAACTTAAGAGTAAAGGAATGGTTAGGGCACTTTTAATATGAATAAATGTATATACCGATATACAATCGTACTGGCCTGCAAAATTATACTTTCGTCTCTAAGTATTAAAAATATCTAACGAAATTAAAGGCGGCAGGTTACGCGTTTTAGTGTTCGAATAGCGAATGACATTGTGGACTGTGGAGTCTGTATACAGTGCGGCGAGGCGGAGGGTCCATGGTGACGTCACGTTTCCGAGCCGGGCGGCAGGGACCTGCTCGTGACCTCTACCGTGTATTCTAGTATCCGTGCTCCTACCTTTACATTAAGCCTCTAACTAATCCAAGTGCTATATTACGTAAGTAATAATAGTTCAGTTAGGCAATAATAAACTATTCTTAAATGTAAATATCATATATGAGGTTAGTAATATTTTATATTGCAGTATTATAAGTTTAAAAAAGGTCACTTATGGTTTTAGACAAAGTTATTTGTAAACCTCATATAAAGTGTATTATAGTCCCGATATAAGAGCAAATACATTGTCTGCGACAATACAGCACAGTAAGACAATAACAACAAAATGTAAGTTCACGTTATTAACGCATTTTACATGCACATTTAGACAGTTTTAGTTTGTTATTTTTAATAAAGCACTGTTTGAAAGTTATTTTAAAATCTTTCCGAAGATGCGTCATTTATTTACTAACAGTTGTTTATTTCATGAGCTATTGTCTATTGTCATAAATTATTTGTTTTTAATAAATAAGAGTTACATAGAAACCCGAACAGTATAGAACAATCGGTATTATTATGTATATTAGATATTATAAAGACAGAGTTATAAATAACGGTATCCAAACGGAATTTTCGGCTATTTAAAAGAATATTTTTTAAACCAATAACTTTCATAATGCTTCATGGATTGGATTCTGTTCTTATACGTACATTACATGTATAATGGCGTTCGGTTTGCAAATGCCTTTACATTAAACCTTGCTGAGGCCAGTGATCCCGCTAGATAATTCCTGGTGATTACCAGTTTCAGTCTCAGTTCTGCGTAAATTAAATTAGTAATGAGGGGGGGGGGCATTAAGAAATACTATATACACGCGTACATATTTTATAATGACAAAAACTTGATGAAATATATATCAAAGTTCTTTATATTGACTCAGCTCAAATCACCATCCTAGGAAAGAGTGTCTAAGTATTTGTAAATAAATTTGATAATTAGAAAACAATGTTGAACGGAAATTTGTAGAGGTAGAAATTAGTTTCTAAAATTTTTATACGTGAAAGTTTTTTAAAAAATTTAACATTTAAATAGCAGAAAAATTAATATTCTAACATGACAAATGGTATCTTTTCTCCACAACAAATATGTTTAATTCTCTCTATTTTCTGCTTTTGGAGATTATTTGGATTTTTAAGCTAATTTTAAAATCGTATCTTTCACTTTCTTCACAAGTTAAATTATATTTCAAACTTAGCGTAATGTACTATCTTAAAATTACGATATTTTGAACTGTAAATTTATATTAAATGGTTTTACTCCGTAAAGATCAG
The DNA here is from genome assembly GCA_018207615.1 of Philaenus spumarius. Taxonomy (NCBI): domain Eukaryota; kingdom Metazoa; phylum Arthropoda; class Insecta; order Hemiptera; family Aphrophoridae; genus Philaenus; species Philaenus spumarius. Next base: position 115,024 of record JAGFPH010001962.1, read on the forward strand.
CACAATATTAGCTGGATTATACAAAGATACTTTATAATGTTCTTTATAAAACTGCTAATAAACTAGGTAGCTCCAGATAAAGTATCTATTTTCTACTTCAATATATTTCCAAGTCTACAAAATTTTAAAAATGTCAAAGTTTTGAATAAAATAAATCATTAAAGTTATATCAGTATTTTTTCCTCTTAGCCTATTAAACCCCTATTTTATCTTGTGCTTATTTTTTATTTTACTTTAGAAAATGTTCATTATATTATTTTTTATAAACTAGTGAACTTTATATACAGTACGTAATATTTTGATAATATCTTTACTTGATTGCATTTTTCGGAAGGTATATAATATATTATTTTATATATTATATAGATAACTAGTGGACGTGGCAATGCTTCGCTGTTTCTTGATTTAATTTTAAGGGTGGTTATCGCATTTCATCCCTTTAACTTAAGTAATCGAATTGCAAATGTTATTTATAACAATTAAGAATAATATTAAATAATATTAGATTTATAGTTTGTAGGAATTTAGTGCAATTTATTTTTATTGTATAGGGGAAGCTATTCCATTTAAACCTTTTTGTTTGTAGTGACGATATTCTCTAAAAATTCTGGTACTAATAATATGTCTAAATTGTGAAATTTTAGTAAAAGTAGTTGAGTAGTTTTTGAGAATATAGAAAAAGTAAGTGGATTATTATTTAATTATAAGGGGAGTTATTCCATTTCATCCTTTTGACTTAAGTAATCAAATTGCAAATAGTTTTGTATATCCCTTAACAATAATTATTATATATTACATCATTTTAGTTTTATAGCTTGTAGGAAGTTATTTTAACTTATATTTATTGTTTAGGAGTAGCAACCCCATTTCAACCTCTTCCAATTGTAAACAAATCTAAACCATCTAGGGACCCACTCAAACACACCCACACAAAAATTCATCAAAATTGGTATAGCGTAGGAGTTCAGTGACATACACTCGTACAGAAGAATATATAATATGTAATATGCTATATAAAGATTGTATACAGCTACGTATTGCGTAGAGTGCAATCGTAGGTTTGTTGTACGTTTTACATTATTTGTTCTAGTTTTGTACAAACATAAAGTTTAGAGTTTTTAGAAAACCTGATATAAAATACACGTACATTTTTGCCTGTGTAAAGTCACACACACAAGTCAACAGAAAAATGATGTAAAGTTTTCTGACAAAAAGGGGCATGTAGACAATTAATTCACTGTCATCGAAATGCTTTATGCTTCAACTTAACACTTGAAAATCTCGAATAAAATAAAATACCCTGAGATGTTTATTAAAATATTTTTTACTGTTAGAAAAAGTAATAATTATCTTGGATTTCTCCCGGATTAGCTATTAAGTTTGTTCTCCACAACTCTGCATAGTGGTAATGTCACACACTTGCAAGTTACCATTGTCTGTTTGGTATGAATTTTGCCGTATTCGTAATAATATCATTTGTTATTAAAAAGAGCATTCCTTTCTGCTTAGTAAAAGCAATGGATAAGTATTTATTTTTCTATAAAATTTGGTATCCGCTTCATAAATTTAATACTTCTCAATTAGACCATCCTGTTTTATTAATGTGATATTTGTTTTAGCAACTCAGTAATTTAAAGTAAACAAATACAACAAATAGCATTGCATAGCAAAACAACTACTTCGTTTTATCCTCATATGTCTTTTATTTATGATTTTCTTACTGCAAGAATTGATTTTAAGGTTTCTTGTTTCCAATTCAAACGGACTTTCTCTGTTAGAAGCCAATTTCTACAACTACCCTATTGCCAAAGTTTCTGTGCTACCAAAGAAATATAACTTACAATTTAATTATTTTCTTTTTCTACAAGATGAGCCAAATGCCAAGAAAATTTGTTCAGATTACATCTCTGGAGTATTTGATATAACATTTTTTCGATGTTGTGAGGTTGAAGAAACGCATTCGTTTTTATTTTATTAGCGTTCATGTCGTTTTGTTGTAAAATTTATTTCCATTTCCAAATTAATATTATTTTATCAGCAAATGGGGATGATTTAGCATTTGACCAAATAATTACTTTTGTTTTTGGAGTTCTGTAGCCAAAATTATAGTTTTATCAGTTTACGTCCTTGTTTTATTAGCTTCTGAATTTCACCCCATTTAGGTGTTTTAAAATAAAAGTGGTTCTTGTATTTCAAAATTTATTCTGTTTTTAAAGTATTTCCTCAGTGAAGATGAGTGTGTTTCCCTTATACTCTATATATATCACTAAAAATACATTAGGCTTAGCTGAACAACTTGTTATATTTTTTATTTTGATTATCTTTTGGTAAGACTTGAACGTCGATGTCTTTTAATTTAAGTTTCTTCCTTAGTTTTCCAACTGTAAACAAATTAAAAATGCTTTGAAAATAGCATTAGTAAGTTCTTCCAAGTTTTAGAAATTTGTAACAAACTTCTTTTATAAAATTATATCTGTTAAGCTTTCGATGTTTTGTTAATTAGTATGGATAAATTGATATTATAGACGATTACAATATTTATTTTAGTATTTAATGGAGGTATGTCTAGTGAAATTGTAGGTACTCTTATACAGCCCGCGTATTCTTGCGTCAACAACATGAGGTAAAAACCTTTAAGTAATGCATTTATTTTCTTAGCAAACAGTTCAGCTGAGTTATTACCTGTCGTCCGTTTTAAAATAACTCATTTGGGAAACTACTTGAAGTGTCAGGGTGGAATCTATAATGGAAATTATTTATCATAACGGATATATTGTTTGTTTTAATTTCCAACTGTTTGGGATGTGACAAAACATAATTATGTTGTAGGTTTAAAAAATCTATTTCCAGTTTTTCAGTAAAAATAGGAAAAAAGCCAACAACTGGAAACCCTGTTCAGCATAACAAATTTTGATGATTTTTTTTTTTTGTAATTGTTCGTCTCGGAATGTAGATCAAGGTTGAAAAAGTATTTTGCTCCCCGGTTAATCGAAAATGTCTAAACAAATTTCAATCGCTAATTTCTTGACTTCTAAAACTTACTTTTGGCCCAAACTGGTAACCTGGAGGTTCTAGGACACACTGATTACGAATTTAAGTAACATTTTAAAATTCAAGATGAAGGAAACTAAGTGGATGCAATTTTATTTAAAATTTAAACTATTTTTGAGGGTTTATATTTTCGGAATTGCGCTCATTTTATCAAATCATTGGTCGATAGTCACGAATATGAAGTCACACTATTAAAATTAAAGATGACACACAAAATGGCGGTCTTAAACGTGTCAAATTATCCTATTGTTGGTAATTTTAGCTTTTAGTCCTTGAAAAATAAAAAACCACTCTAAAGAAAAATAAATTAAATATTTATTTAAGCGAGGAATATTTTCGTATTATATTTATATGTATTCTTTTTGCTTTAATTGTATCGCCTCAACGACAGTTATATGACACGTAATGCAAAACAAGTTCCGTAACGAATTTCTACACTAACACGCATTTATTTTGCATTGCATGATTTTGGTCCGAGTCACAGATAATTAATACTAATTATTTACCTTAAGTCTTATTTACCTTATTTACCTTGAGTAGGCTGCACTGCATTATACCGACCGGACGTTGAGATGCAGCTTATTTCTTGTATTTATTTGTGTGACGAACTGTGACTTGTGTGTTAGTGTGTGTGTAAATGTGTGTGTGTATATACAATTTTAATGTTTTTAATGATCGACGAACTCAATAGAGGGATGACCAGATGATGGAGTTACGTCTCCGAAACATGTCGTCTTAAACTAAACGACAAGGAGTCACAAGACAGACTTAAGGTAAATAATTAGTATTAAACATTTATTCATTGACATCATTGTTATATTTTTTATTTTATTTTCTCTATGCCACATATGTATTCATGATACGAGCATATTAATGTAACTGACTGCAACTGTATGGCTGTTTTAGCTGAAAGTATTACAATAAGTAAACAAAACAACAATGATTCAGTTTTCCAGTAACATTATTTTGTAAATAATGTTTCTACAACCAGGAACAATATTTGAAGAAACACACATGACAGATACCAAGCCAGTATATAAAGTCATAGTCAGAAATATGTGTAGCATAATAATTATTTTATGTTCATTTTGTAAACACAAATCCAAAGAACTTTTATTTCTTTTAGGTGTAAATTTAGAAATTTATATTTTCAGAGATATATGTGATGGATATTCAGGGATTGAATATTATGCTTAATCGATGTGATTTTAAATCGACCCAGATTTATTATATAATAATATACTCATTGAGTTTTGTAAAATTTGTGTAAGAAAAATAACAATGCAAGAACCATTTTTTTTATAGAAAACATTAATAGTAAAGTTACATGATTAACAACTGAAATAATTTTTGTCTTTTTTAATCTTTCTCAATGAATTTTGTGCATGGATATTGTAATTTCAATAGTATTTTTTTATTAAAAGTCTTAAATAAGCACATATTATTAAAAAATAATGAACATATTTATAACTTACACATAAAAGTTACATTTACAACAGACCAATTATTTAGTCCGGCCAAGAATAACTATTTTTTAACAGGAGTTGTTAGTTTTGAAAATAAAACTTGGTAAACAGTAATGAATCACATTTCTATGCCTTGTTTAAGGATCTCAGAAATACAATAAGTGACCCACGTTACATGTGAAGTTACACGTTATATTATGTGTTTGGATTAGGTAATAAATCAGTTATATCAAGCTATAAACTATTGAATATTTAAAACTTTTATTGCTGTAAAATAGAGATATTTGCTCCTATCCTTTCAAATTTGTTTATTTTAAGTATACAATCTTGTACACGTGTACACATAATTGTTGTTGTAAATTATTTTTAAATACTAAAGGATATTTTAATTTAGTCATTAAATCAATAAAATAATTGCATGGTTTATACCTAAAAGGAAATTCAAAGTTATAAAGGGTTACTTTTTGAAACTTACCACTTCTATTATTTAAAAACCGGAAAGAGATGTAGAAAATCTGGTCTCAGGGAAGTTGTTCACCTTCAAGTTGAAACCCTATTTACAGAATTCCAAACTATTGATATTGTAATAAATAGGTTTTCTAAGGTACCTCTGACAGTGAGTAACTGTCCTGAGTTGGTGCATATCTGAGTAAGTTATTTTTATAATTTTATTTGTGTGATTAGTTATATTATTATATCAAACATAATTTTAAATGTTAAAGAGCTTAGTACTATTTTTGGGGAAATCTACAAAACTAAACTTGTAGTTGTAAAACTTGTCTAACTGCAGTCGTAACTGTAAATGAAACAGATTTACTGTAAGACAACATATGTAAACTACCAAAGAATATGAAGTGTTTGAAAAATATTACGATTTTAGTGCAAATTATTTTACTGGCCATGTGTGAGTGTGTTATTATGTCATTTTATCAAGTTCCTTTTAGGTCGTTATTTATAAAATAGTGGTTGCAGCAATATTTATATTTTAATATTGATAATGAATTTAAAAGTATTCATTGCTACGTAGTAATTTATTTTTTTCGTTATTGTTTCAAAATTTTCAGCTGGAAAACCCAAAGCTGAAAGATGTAATTGTGTTGGTTACAATATACGACTTATTTTCCATTCAATCTGATTCGGTTCTATGGAAAGTAGATATTATTTAATCGAAGTGTTAGTAGTTTCAGAAGAAAAATAAATTACACAAAAGTGGAACTACAAATTAAAAACTTGTATATTATATTTTAGGTGCAATTTGTTTAGCTACAATCAAATTATTGTTAAATTAATTTTGTTAATGAATATTGATTTACAAAAACAACGTAACCTTCTGGAAACCTATCAAACTCGTTAAGAAATCTAACTGCATTCAGACTAAACTTGTCTTCGTCCACAGCTCGAGATACCTTAACCTCAAAATCACTTCATGAACAATAATACCAATAATTTTAGTGACTTTTTAAAGGACAACTAAACATGCTTTTATTTGTTATTTTATAGTATTTAATAGTATATTTCAATCATTCTACTTACAAGTCGTATAGATGATTTTGATAAGTAATTTAATTTCAACGTTTTAAAAATGTCTTTCTTACATATAAAATATTTTGAAGATTAAAAGAAAGGAATAAGAGAGGAAGTGTAATTTGTCTGCCATTATTAACATATCCGTTCACATTTTACGATAAACCAATAAGTCGAAGTGTATGATATTATTAAGGTCAACTGAAAAAAACTTCGTCTAATTGGTTTTAACAATAAACTGAAAAATCTAGTAAAATATTAGAACCAATAACTATCCACCGTTGACTTTAACACAGACAATGAGCAGTCGTTAAATTCAGACCATTAATTAATCATAGAACTATCCTTATAATTAACTCCAGTGGAGTTTAAATGCAAGCCCATTAGTAATAGTAATTGAGCAACCACAGATTTAATTCTGTAAGATTGTTTACATATTTGTTGATTACATAGGTTATTGAAAGGTTCTATTTGAGAAATAGGGTTGTTAGAAATGGTGTGAATTGAAGACTGCATTTTTACGATTTATTTTTTAATATGAATTGTTTTACTGTTATTAGTTTTTGAATTGATTTTGTTTTCCAAAGTCATGTATCTATTCAACTTTAAAAAGCTCTTTGTTACTTTAAAATCGATTAACCACAGTAGTTTTGAAATAGAAAACGAATGAATGGTAAATAATTATTTTTACTGTTGTTCCGAAACTAAAAGAAAACACTTTAAAGAAATATATCGATCATATGTAAGTATGTCATTTACCTCAGCTCCAATGACCTTAAGTAGTGGATGCACTACATATTTTAAACTTTTGTGTTATAATAACATTTTCCCTCTTACATGATTACATAATCGGAAAAGAAAGAGTATTTTCTTCTTTATTTCCAGAAAAGAGGTATTTATTGTATTACTTTAATCAATGTATTACTTTAATAACTATGCAGTGAAGATGAAATCAAACGGATGAAAAAAGAATGTATTTTGTAAACTCCATCCTCAACAGATAACGAAGTAATTTTACAAGGAAGGGATAGAAAGTGAGAGTGGAAATGTTATTCTAATGACGTCGACAGGTCACTTTTGTTGAGTTCAAACACTTTAATGAGTTCCTGAATATCTTTGAAGAAACCAAGACTACAAAATACTTTAGATGAAGGAACGAACGTGAGTAAGAATTGTACAGGAAAATGGTATAAGCTTATAGTGACAAACGATGGGCTCAAAGAAACCTTTCACAATCTAGAAACGATCATGAGAATCTTTCTTACAATTTTAATATCCAATGCTTCGGGTGAAAGATCCTTTAGTGTTTTAAAGAGGATAAAAACTTGGCAATACTGTAGCCTATATAGAAAGTGAAACTTTGAAAAATATCAGTTATGACAAACTGATAAGACACATTTGCTGCTCAGAAAGCCAGAAAAAAAAATATAAAAAATGTTGATATTAAGAACAGTTTTTTTTCTTAAATTTTATTAATATCAAAATTATTACTACTATTGTTCCCAGTGGATCCTTCAAAACATTTTATAAAATTACTTTCTCTATACATTCATAAAGGCCTAATTGAAAAAAATATTTCCCGATGTAAATTTAAAGCCTGTAGTGATAGTTAATAAACTTATTTACAACATACAAGTGTTAATTATTATCGAAATTCATTCCTATGGGTAAATGTAAAAGGTTAACTTTTAACAGCAGACAAGAGGCCCCTAAAAGTCAAGGTGTGACGGGCCCCCAAGTAAGTAAATCCGCCACTGTAAGTTTTTAAAAAATATTGTGCTTTTCCTTCCTGAATTTGTTAAACAATAAAAACCATGTTTAGTAAAATGGTTGTTGTAACAAGCATTTTTCTTAACTTTTAAAGTCAACGCTTCTTTAAATAAATTTTATGTTTAGAACTAACTAGAACAATGTAGCCTATTTTACGTGTAAAATGTTCTTTTCTTCGACGATTATAAGTTTAAAAAAATATTGTGCTTTTCTTTTCAAAATTTGACAAAACAAAGACCGTGTTTAGAAAACATGGTTAATTGTAACAAGCATTTTTCTTAACTTTTGAAGTCAACACTAACTTGTTTAAATAAATTATGTTTAGAACAATATACAAAATAAGTATATGTTTAGAACAATGTATTTTAAGTGTAAAATGTTCTTTTTCGTAACTAAAAGTAGAAAATATATTTATAAAAAAATAGACAACGAACGCGAAAGCGGGATAGTAACCATTTGTGTTACAATTATTAGATATACAAAAGTGCATATTTATTTTAATTCAGCAAAAGTTAATTAATTTTCTTGATGTGATGTAGGGTAGGCTTATTTTCAGTTTGAAGTGGTAACTCAAATAAATTGGACTATTTGTTTGGAAGTAAATAATAAAAAGTCAGCTTAAAAAATAAGCCTTAGAACTATTATATTATTTTTACGGGTATTACAGTAAAAATAGACATTTGAGATGTGAATCTGATGTTTTGTCTCGACGAGTAGATAAGTTCTAAAAAAATATAGTGTTCTTCTTTCCTGAATTTGTTAAACAATAAAACTGTGTTTAAAAAAATGGTCATTGTAACGGGATGCCTCTATTGGGTCCAGGTTTCAAAAGTAGGCCTACCAGGTCGCCTTAATACCGAAAGTAAAATAACACCAAGTCTATGTCATTTCATTTAGCCCAGGTCCTGGACCAAATGAAACTGAATACTGGTTAGAAATAAACACGTGATTTCAAAAGGTCCAGGAATTTGACCAGCCAATCAGATTGCACGGATAAAATGTGTAACTAAGAGTGGAACTTAATATATATTAGGTAGTGCTACATGCTAAAGAATACCTGTGACGCTAATATCTGAAACTGTGATTTGTCACAAACGGTAACATCTAGTACAGACGAAGTTCTTGATAACTTAATCCAAATAAATTATGCAATACTCGAGTTGTCATGCAGGATGTATTGTATTGCATAATAATAATAATATTCAACTACTGCGACAGGTTTTGTTATAACATTAAATTGTCGTAAAAATAATTATAAAATGCTTGGGATTGTTATAAAATAAAAATGGTTTATTATTAATAAATGCATGACAACCAAAGATGGATAGCGGCAGGAGTTACAAAGTGTTCCATCAACAATTTAAATTATTTTTTGTCTGAAATGGCTTGAAGTAAGGAAAAAGTAATGTAATTTAATAACAACTTAATTAATAAGTTATAGGCCTAAACTTATTCAATTAATTACCGTTATTTTTGGTACTTTAATACACACCTAGTTATAATGCTACACTGCCATTACTTCCAAATTAACAATTGGGAAGGGGTTATAAATATAGTATATGCCTACAAATATTTTAATGCAATATACGACGACATTAGTCATAATTTTTATACTGTATTTAAGAAATCTGCTCAGGGTTTTCTACTGGCAATTTTATTATACCTATTGTCATGGGCGTAGCCAGGATATGTGGAAGGGAGGGGCTGATATAAGCTATAAGAATATTTTTTTTAAGCCTTTTTCCAAGGAGTCTGGGGGGAGTGGGTATGGAATATTTTTAGCGGGTGTTTCTACCATATCATAATATACTGTAAATATTTTTAAGTGTTATTAGCATTGTTTTTAATTTTGTATTTAAAAAAAAAGGCTAATAGCCTAGTCAACGAATGCCCAAAATGTGGGTCTAGAAGGAAAGTCAATAAGCGGAAAGACTAACTATGGTACATTGTTTGGGGTACCTAGTAGTATAACATACCTACTAAAAGTCCTTGACCCTAGGGGTAGCGGAAGAGGGGGGTTAAAGGTACAATTTTTTTATTTTTTGCCTATATCTCAGTAGGGGTTGGTCCGACAAAAATATATACGTATACAAAATTAAAGCTGACAAAATTATTTACATTTTTCATACATATAGTATTTTTGATATCTGTAACCGTTAATGAGATATACGTTCTCAAAAATCAGTAATTTAGAAAAAAAAACGTTTCTTCGCATTGGAATACTTTATTATTTGTTCCCCATTCGGTCTACCCTCGTGAGCTCTCTCTAGTTTTTATCTCGTTCGTAGAAAGTCAAATTATTGTGTATTTCACCTCAGTATATTATTTTATTATTACTATTATGTCGCTATGTCGACGGAAAATGTTTTTGTTTCTCGCTTTATTAGAGTTAGTTTATATAATGTCATACGTCCGTAGGAAGTCGAATTATTGTGTTTTTAACCTTTATATTTTATTATTATTATGTCCGATATATTTTATTAGTATTATATGCAGTATGTTTTATTTTTATTATTATTAAATCGTAATGTCGATGCAAACGTATTTTGTTTTTCACGAGAACTTGTACGAAAGTGGTGGGAAAGTGTCCTCTCCTAAAAAGTGGAGTGCAAAAGTAAAAGCTTCACTGATAAAAGTGCCACTTTACAAAGAAAAGACGGAAAAAGCTCCAACCTTGTAGGTTTGACATCCCTGAAAGTTCATTCCACATGCAGAAAACATTATACGTGAGCCGATACTGAAATTGAAGGATTAAAATTATATCATTCGTAACGTACCATAAATGTGCACGAAACATAAATTATGTGAGTGTGTTGCCGTTAAGGCAGGTAAAAATAAATGAAACATACACACAACAAAGATAGGTTAGGCCTAGAGTGAAGAACGAACATTTTATTTTTATTGAATTTTTGTAGAAGAAACCATTGAGGCCTTCCGGCAACTGCAGAGTGCATTGCTGCAGTCGCCATTGCACTTGCAGAATATTAGGTTCAAAATGTCATCTGGTGCTATTGGATCTTGGCTTCTAATATTGATGAAGTAGTTAAGCAGTCCATCACGTTCTGTTCCCACCCCCATTCCTCTGGGCGTAAAATAGTGTTGTCACCGTTGTTTCTGAAAGTAGCACAGATGACTATGTTTGGCTGATCCCTCGGATGATGGAAGGGATGAGATATCGGGATGCACATTCGCCACAGACTTGACGATTGTGTCGTAGCAATATTTGTAGAGTGATTTTTATTTCTTCGGGGCACCGTACCACATTAGGAAACAATTATTGCCCTGCTCTGGAATCTGCTTATGAGTGGCTGAAAGATTGTTAAAGACTTCAGCAGCATATGCTACATCTGCATCCTTCTTAAACAGTTTGGCAAATGCAAGTTTGCCCTTGAGGAAGGCTGCTGTTGTAGTATCAAATCCTGTGAAAGCATCGATGAGCATAATGCCTTGAGCTCCTATAACTCAGCGGTGGAAATACAGACTGGATGTCACCTTTCCTCGGCCCAGTTTCATAATTTTATGATGTATTGGTCTTTGGGGATTAGCACAATCAGAAGGACTATGAGGTCTGTGTCCTCTCCAATGACAACGACTTGTGAATCTTTTGACTTATCAATGGCGGTTTCAATACAGGGGCCTGTTTCATCACATAAGCTGCAATTCTTTCGGATCACGTATAATGTTTTCTGCATGTGGAATGAACTTAGCTTTTTCCGTCATTTCTTTGTAAAGTAGCACTTATAAGTAAAGTTATTATTTTTGCACTCATACAGGACACTTTCCCACCACTTTCGTACAAGTTCTCGTCACAAACAATATACGTTTGCATCGACATTGCGATATAATAATGATAAAATATACCGGATATAATAAAAATATAATATACCGCATATAATACTAATAAAATATAACAAATATAATAAAAATGAAATATACTGCATGTAATACTAATAAAATATATCAGATATAATAATAATAAAATATAAAGGCGAAAAACACAATAATTCGACTTCCTACGGACGAATGACATTATATAAACTAACTCGACTAAAGTGAGAAACAAAATATTTTTCCGTCAACATAGCAACATAATAGTACCGGTAATAATAAAGTAATATACTAAGGCGAAATACACAATAATTTGACTTTCTACGAACGAGATAAAAACTGGAGAGAGCTCACGAGGGTAGACCGCATGGGGAACAAATAATAAAGTATTCCAATGCGAAGAAACGTTTTTTTCTAAAATTACTGATTTTCGAGAACGTATATCTCATTAACGGTTACATATATCAAAAATACTATATGTATGAAAAATTTAAATAATTTTGTCAGCTTTAATTTTGTATACGTATATATTTTTTGTAGGACCAACTCCTAATGATATATAGGCAAAAAATCAAAAAATGGTACCTTTAACCCCCCTCCTCCCCTCTTCCGCCACCCCTAGGGTCAAGGACTTTTAGTATGTTATACTTAGGTACCCCAAACAATGTACCATAGTTGGTCTTTCCGCTTATTGACTTTCCTTCTAAAATCATTCGTTGACTGGGCTAACCACTATCGTATGTGTATATGTGGTACGAATAATACGATATTCAAATAGATAATCAATGGCGCGTCTATTTTTGTAAAATAATAAATTTGTCTAAAAATATCTGGCTCTAGGGGGGGGGCCAGGGCCCCCCCCTGCCCCTCCCTGACTACGCCCCTGCCTATTGTTAAAATACTAAACTGTCATAATCTGATTTAGTATTGAGAATGGGTTATAGGCCTAATTCCAATACTTAACATAATATATTGTATGCTGAAATCAAGTCACAATTTAAAAATTCATAACTCATACATTAGAAATAGATCAGGGGTTTCTATTGGTAATTATAGTACATTCATCTTTATCAACAGAAATTATAATGCTAAACTGCCATTATACCTACCCAGATTCAGTATTGGGAAGGGTATAGAAACACTTTGGCGTAAATTTACTATACGACCCTCGGATGAACTTTTGCAGACGACCTTGTTTTACATCCATTGTTGCATACAAGTCAACTGTGACTAAAGTCTATAAGTTAAAAACTTTGGGTTTTTTATTTTTATTCTTGCATTTCTGTTTAGAAACGCATTTACAATTCATTTTTTTTTAAAGTGATGTCTAAACATTGTTATGGCATGTATTATACTACCGTAACAAAGATCTTTGGCAGTGTAATAATACAGGCCTAAATACACCTAAAATGCTTTTCCAATCAAAGATAACTAGGGTAGGTGTATATACAACGGATAGAAAAGTCTGACATTTTTCAAATTAATTCGAACATTGAGGTCAGTATGTAATCAAACTCCTTCCCAATCCTAAATCTACTTCTTAAGATTACAGTTGAATTTTGTACTTACAATATATGAAAAGATGTATACATGCTATAATGTAAAACTTTAGGGTTTTCTATAGGCAATTACAACTAATAGTAGTAGCCTACATACACCTAGTTACACTTGATTCTAATGCTTCGTTGCCATTTTACCCTATTGATGCATCACTTTTCATTATTATAAGAATTTTCAAATGATTCTGCCAAAGCACATTTTGATCAAAGAGCCTAATTCAATCCAATTTTTATAGATAGTATACAAAATTATATTAATAAGCCTATACCCCTTCCCAATCCTACATCTACTTCTAAAGATTAGCCTACAGTTGAATTTTGTACTTGCAATATATGAAAAGATGTATACATGCTACAATTTAAAACTTTAGAGTTTTCTATAGGCAATTAATAGTAGTACATACACCTAGTTACACTTGACTTCTAATGCTTCGTTGCCATTTTACCCTATTGATGTTAACATTCATCACTTTTAATTTTATTATAATTTCAAATGATACTGCCATAGTACATTTTGATAAAAAGAGCCAAATTCAATCCATTTGGTATAGATATACAAAATTATATTGTTTTACTAAAATCTCTCAATTATGTTTGAAGTTATGAATTATTATAAGCCTATTACAGGTAATTTTTTAAAACAGATGAAGTTAAGTTCTGAGAATATGAACAGAGTTGTTTAGCCTGGTTTATAGCATAAACATTGCTGTAGCCCTACATTTCCAGAAACCAGCTCCTATGTTATGTATTCCTATCATTAATTTTATTGATGCACTTACCCTGCATCTAATTTATGTTTACCCAGCAATATGACCATTTCCCATGTTTTTCAATGTGCAGTAGGTACATTATTTGTTTTAGAATACAAATTTTAATCACAGGATAATAAGTCCCTTTCAAATAAGTTATAGCTTTCAATAGTATGGTAAATTTCCCTAGCTAAACCCTGACAAACTTAATGATAAATGTAGCAAATGCTAACATTTTAAAGTAAATACTAGTATATTTGTAAGTGTGCCATAATATCATTTGATCTAACATGATTACACTTATCTGACATTGAAATAAATGAGGTGTCTTAAAATTAATTTTGCATGTAGAGAAACCTGTATTTTGCTCAAATCAATGGAAAAAGAGAAAAATAATATAAAGTTTTTATTCTAAGAATTCAATTATTTAGGACTTTCCTACAGCAGCAAGTCCTTTTTATTTATGTTCAACTAGTACCAACCAAACAGCTTAAATCCCACTGTCTTCAACTTGACAATTAATAGTGACCACCAATACAATTGAGTTGATCAAGTAAATTAGACTTTACAAATATTGTATCAGATAAAATTAAAAGACATACAAACCTAGTAAAAATTAATTCCATTTGACCATTACAGCTAGCAATATTAAATCTTACTCGGCGTTCTTGCTGACAATATCGAGTGTTGTACTACTTTAATTTAAATGTATACAGTAGGCCTACGTTGTTTGTGTTAAAATGTTGTAACAGTTTTTTAATGTTTTGACGACCTTATGTTAGTGATAATTCCAACACCTGATGATGGATGAGTGAAATTCGTCCAAAACCGCGGTAGTGTTTTTAACGCATAGAGTGGATCATTTGATGGACATATAAAATGTAATATGTTTTTTGCAAGCTACTATGTTCGGCGTATGTTCGGCTCGCGTAATTGTGAATAAAATTTAAATGTCCCTATTGAGTGTTGTGTTATGTGCTACATGTTGTTTGTGGATGTTTTGTATAAGTGTTTCATTTTAAAAACTTGATGTAAAGTACTAGTGAAGTGTAGGTTTGATAATGCCTGAATAGAAAAGGCGAAACGTACGTCACCAGGGAATAAAAAGAAAAATAAAGGACTGAGAGCTTTAAGTACACAAAAAAGTAAATTTATAGTAATACCAGTTCAGTAAGACAATCAGAAATAAACAATTATTATTGTCCCAACCAAAGCCCAACAATCGAATCATCTCTCTTAAAACATAAGCTATACCTGACAATCTTCCCCGTAGGAAAGATAGGTTCCTTTAGTTGGTAATATATAGAGAAGGTAGGAAAGATACAAGGTTGTAATATGTGGAAAAGAGAAGGAAAGATTAGTAATATAGAAGGTCCGGGAGGTGCTGGTATGTGATAGGGAATAAAGAAAATTTACTTAGGCCTATAAACAGTTATTTTTCATTAAAACAACTTTAATTTACTAAAGTAAAGACAGTTTACAAAACATAGTTACAACATTGCAATATTTTGGTAGTTCTTTACTCATTATTTCACTTCTTAATTTTTATAGGCTATTTAACTGAAAAAAGCGCACTATTACTAAAAGTTGTGCCATTGTCTGGCAGAACTTTATTATACGATTTTATTTACATTTTTCACTTCACAACACTAATTATCACTACACAACTCAACTTGTCACATTTTCACTGATCTACACATCGTATCTCTCCTGAAACAGAAAAAATAACAGATTTTTTTAAACACAGAGGAAACATGATACATATCAATTACTAGGGAGGGAGACCCTTAGATATATTATAAAGATGGATAAAGGTGTATTATTAGCTATGCATTCTTTTTAATAAAGATATGGCAGGATTAATCAAACCGTGTAGTTACGGTAATTTAAATGTGTACGTTCAATTGCTTAAGTTTATGATATAACAAGAGTTAAGTTACACTAAAGATCCAGCATTATTTTTATTTATATCTACTCCTATAAATTAACATAAAACCTACAAATTAAATAAATACAAATTAATGCTATGAAATCAGCTGTTAATGGAAGTTTAGAGGTGTAATTAATTAATAATATGGTAATAAGTTACAAACACTGGGTCAACTTAAAATTTTAAGATATTTTAGTTAGACAGTATATTAAAGAAGAGTTAACTCAAATATTATTGTCTAACTAAAATATCATAAAATTTGAAGCTAACCCAGTCTTTGTAAACTAGCCTATTCACCATTAATATCAGATTATTTATTCTACAAACAATACGCATCTTCAATCAGTTGAGCTAGCCTATATATATTTTAAATAAATAAACAATATTTTTTAAAGCTTACACCCAATTTTCTTTTAAATTATTTGTAAATTTTAATATTTTTTCTACATACTTTAGGGGATATACATAATATTTCACCTATGATTCATAATTTAAATATTTATTCTACAATACAAAATAGTAACACACTTTAAATGGAGAACAATTTTTGATAATTTATAATAACAATGTCTTGTTTTTAGACTTGAGGAATTTAAATCAAGCAAAAACTTTGCCTCCGTCGTTTTACGGACATTTCAGTTTTTAAATTCATAGGGCCTAGTAACTTATGAGAATGATAGCCGACATTACTGTACAAACATTAATGTATAAACATACATTATATTATAACCCTCTTCAAAATTTAAATTAGGTAGTACCTAAACTGTAAAATAGGTTCAAGGCCTAAACTGTTTCAATAAATTTAAACCATACCGTAAAACTCAAATGAAAAGTATAAGCTTTATATGTACCATTTTAAAACCTTAACCTAAAAATAACTATAGGCCTAATTCCAAATCGAAACTAAAATATAGCTGAAACACTTTTTGAAGATTCAGCTCTAAATCTTGTCTTGATTTAATTCTAGGCCTAGGCCTAAATGATGGTAATTATGATTGTAAAAAAACACAAGTATAGAATCATGCTTTATGACATTTAAATGAAAACACTAAGAGTTAATATAATTATTAATAATAGGTAAGGCCTATGGTTTCCCGGCATCAGTGAAGTGTATAAATACTATATTTATTAAGAAAAAAGTTCAGGTTTGTGTATTTGTAGTAGTAAATTAAATTTCTGTATTAAATTTTGGGTAAAGTCTAGACATAACCTAACCAAGAACCAATTATGTAATTAACAAGATACCTAGTAGGCTTGCAGTTGTCGAAGTATCTAACAGATTTTGGCATAAGTTTACTATTCGACCCTAGCCTAATATTTTTGCAGACAACGACGTTGTTTTACATTCTAGCCTACTGTTAAATGTTGAATACAGGTAAACATACTGTGACTAAATAGGCCTACTATAGGTTAGAACCTTTTAGGTTTTTTTTTATTATTCATGCATTTCTGTTGCCATAGGTTAGCCTAGGGTCGAATAATAAACTTGCGCCCAGATTTTTTTGAGTGTAGGCTATTTGTTATATTAATTTAAACCTCAATAACTTGTTTATCTTATGAACAATAGAAACGATGCATTTATTATTCCCCCAAGTAGGCCTATAAACATTAAATAGCTTACTTTGGCAAATAGCAAACTGTAAATTATGTAATAATTATTCTTATGCATACTACCTAGTCCAGCTTGTAAAATCTTTTTATAATTAATATTTTACCTTATAGGCCTTTAAGCTAGTCTACC
>JAGFPH010001962.1:157685-178460 GCA_018207615.1 Philaenus spumarius
TGCGGGTGGGGACAATTAAACGCAAGTCTTTTACATCGCTTTCACCTCATTACTAAAAAAAATATTCCACTCCAATTTTGTTCAAGCGATACAAAATATGTTGTTAAAAAAAGGCTTACGTGGTCAACATATTACAATTTATTCTCAACAATAATAGGTTTGTAAATGTAATACAATAATTGTGTCAAGTCGTCATTTATCAAACTCGGTTGCATCCGTTATGAAAAGAGTATCTCTATTGTGTGCTTGGTCTGGTTTGTTTTATTTTAGATTGTACGAATAAAGTACTAGTGACTTGGCCAGTCACTAGTTTAGAAGAAAAATAAACAAATATCAAATTGTTAGTAATTATATCACATTATACTCGTACAAAGAAATTTAATATGAAGATACAATATATACGCTATACCACTCGCGGTAATAGAATGCTATTGAGAGTTAGACTAGAATATCGCTTGTAACCATTTATGTACTTATTTAGAATTTTAGCCATTTGCATACAAGAGTAAATTTTGCGGAAAACTCCAATGTATTTAAAATTTAGCTAGAGTTAAATGTTATCAAGTAATTCAACTGTAAATCACGTTTTGTATCCTGATTACAAGTATATTAACAAATATTTAAACAAAATTAAAATAATATATTATAACTTAAGGTCTCCTTTTTGGTTGCTGTAAAAAATAAAAAAATGGTCTTTAAAAAAAGTTTTTACTTGACTGAAAACTTAAAGTGCATATTTGAAAAATTAGGTGTTTTGCTTAAACGTTATTTAAAATTTTAAAAATATACATTGTTAAAAGAGCACTTGCGTTACATGATTTTGAAAGACATTATACATTAAATTTAATTGTGAATTCCGATTTGCAATAAATCAACGATCAACAACGCTTTCAAAATAACCACTTCATAGTCTGCCATTTTGGTTTTGGATAATGTAAAGTGGTTCTGTCTACGCTAATGATTTCATGTAGCTAGAAATACAAATATACTTGTACTTAAAATATCATCAAAGTGTGATAATAAACATTAAAGTAAAATTTTAAATCAAAGTTAAAATCGAGAATTGAAACAAATAAAACATTTTTAAATTCAAAGATGGTTCGTCATAAAAATCAGCATTTTCTGGAATTTTTTGACAATATTATTTTGTAGTTAAATTTTTTTATTCTAGGGAGAGTGGGGTACAGTGAGACAGTTTTTTTCAAATTGTAAAAAAGTTTAGAAAAAATGTAGCTAGAAGTCTGAAATTTTGATTGCACATCTGCCTAAAATAGACCTTTGTTCAGTAGATGTGAAATCTTCAAACCTTACATACAAAAATATTTATTATCATAAAACAACAAAAACGTTTTTGTCTCAGTGAACCCCACTGCTGGGAACCCTGAGACATGGTTTAGGGAACAGTGAGACATGAAGGGGAACAGTGAGACACCATATTAATACTGAACATTAAAAAAAAGTTTATTAATAATATATGGCTCATTTTAATACAAAATATTATTATTATAAAATTATTGTTATAATTCACATCAAAAATATCATGACTACTATGAAGTAGGCTACTCATTGTGACTAGTTGTTGACAAGACATTCTTTATCACTAGATTCAATGTTTTTATGTTTAGATATAGGAACCAATACTTACTACTAGAATTTGAGATCAACTAGAATGACTTTGAATTTCGACAAAATAAAATGATGGCATAAAAAAATGATAGAAACAATTTAGAAAACTAATCATTCACTTAATAAATTATTAGATTTTCAGGAAAAATAATTTCAAAAGAAAATAAGGACTGTTGAAGGCCTGTTCCTTCAGAGATCTTGGGATTAGGCAATATCATTTTAATTTCCTGCCGAAGAACAGTAGAAGTGTCTTCATTATTTGGTAATACGAATTTCCCTGCTTGGGTTTTACTTCTTCGTAGAAATCTGACTTCAACAGTCCCATCCTTGAAGTCATTCTTGATGCAGCCAACGTAATAAATTTTCCTCTTGATCACATCGAATTCTACTAGGACATGATCTCCGATTTTGGCTTCTCTTGATAGGTTTTCAAAACTGGAATGTGGAACGTTATCATTCACTTCCTCTGGTAGAACATCTGATGAATCATCATTGTCCGTTTTCTCAGGTGAATCATACGGCGCTTGCTCGTTGACGCTTTGAAGCTCCTCCTCACTTTCGGATTCAAAAAGTCTTTTTGTACCTTTCTTCTTTTTTGCTGTGAATTTGGCTTTCTTCTCACGTGATTTTTGCTCAATTTCTTCTTTGTTTGGCGTGTCTGTAGCGACCATAGTTTTTCCTCTTTTCCTACGCCATTGTTTGTCTACTGCAGAACATTTAGGATAGCCTCGAATTTCTTCTGGGCTTACAAATGAAGTAGAAGAGGACGCTATTATCTGATTTGCATCTGGACTTTTCATAATGGTGTAGCTAGTGCTTGGTTGAGCAGTCATATTAACAGTGCTGATATTAAGTTGAGTCGTTGCCATCGCATCCAAAGGACGATTCGTTACCTCTGATGGTAGAAAGTCCACATCTGTGAACACATTTCTATTAAAGGGGTGGATCCCGCACTTCCTAAAAGCATTGATAATCGTAGATCGATTAAGAGCATTATTGAAGGCAACACCAACACATTCGGCAACATTGTAAATCGAGAGACGCTCTCCAGGATGACGCATCATCCAAGATTTTACAGCATGATCATATGCAGTATTAAATGGCTTGAAAACACCCACATCTAAAGGTTGTAGTTTGCTGGAGCAGTGTGGTGGAATCGTGAGAACTGTCACACCATTATTTTTGGCAAGAGTTATAGCTTCTATGGAAAGGTGACTCTCATGGTTGTCATAAATCAAAACCGATGGATTACCTATAGAGCTATGGCTATGTGTGATGAAATGATTCATCACATCCACAAATAGCTGACTATTCATCCACCCACTTGAGGTTGCTAATCCTTTGGTACCAGATGGTGCATTTATAATCATGTTGCTTTTGTAATGCTTTCGGGGAAATACCATAACAGGAGGCAAACAGTTGCCATCAGCACTTACTATCACGCAAGTTGTTACCAGCGTACCCTTTTCACCACTTGTTACATTAGCCACCTGTTTAGTTCCTCGAAGAGCAATTATTTTGTGTTGTTGATTTTGATTGGTAGTTGTGCTAGTTTCATCCAGATTAAAAATTCGCGTTCCATTACCAAAAGTTTCATTACTGCTTAATACATCATCCAACAGGTCAAAAAAAAAGTTAACATTGTAGCGATTGAACGAGGCTGCTCGAGCGAGACTACAACCTTCTGGGGTTCTCAGGGAAAGTTCAGAGTGCCTTTTCATAAATCCATAAGCCCAGTCTTTTCCAGCAACTTCACCGTCACTCCAAGTTTTTGGCATTCTTTTGTTGTTTTTTTAGAGCCACCTGGTAAGCAATTTTTCGAAGCTCTTTCAATTCTAACCCATAATACATTTTGCTGCATGTTAATAAATATTCTACTAGGACCGATTCTTCCTCACACGAGAAAACTTTGTTTACCGAATAATTGGGAGTCATTCGAATGTCCTCATTTGGGTTAGCACGTTGCTTCTTAACATATCGTGCTAATGTTTGAAAGGAAAGATTGTACTTATCAGCTGTGGTCCTCAGAGTTTGCTGCTCTTCAATAACCTCCTTAACTGCAGCCTTCATTGTTTCAGCTTTGAAAGTCCCTGCTGTCGTCTTTCTCTTTGGATTCCTCATCTGAAAGAAGCAATGTGGAGTGTAAGAAATAATGAAGAATATTCTGTCCATAAAAATAGATACTGATTAAAAAAGGAAATTAAAAATGATGGTTTAATTAATTTTCCTCTAAAATGAAATACTACAACAAAATCAACAAAATATAAAATATTAAAAGAAAGTTAAAGGAAATCGAAACACATTACCTAATGAATTTAATCAGCATAAACAAATCGACCGATTTAAAACAGATTTTTTTTTTTAAATAGCAATGATATTTGTATAGTCAAAATAGAAAATCAGTAAATTTTATAATTTAATTAACATAAAAACTAAAATAACTTTCAGACGTTGTAAATTAATCTTTACTCTACATAATAAATATATTTTGAAGAGTGGGGAACAGTGAGACACTTAATCCGGCTGACTTACTGTTCCCGTCTCACTCTTCCCCAACAGGTCTTGCCGTCTTTCATAATGAATTTTAGCTTCCGAAGTAAACAACCATTGGCCGTTTATAGGTTAATATGGAGAGTTTTAGTTGGTGAATAATAGGTACAAAGAGAAAATCGCTAAAATAAACAATACCACCCACACTGTCAATGGGAAAACAAGTCATAAATAAAAGTTTACTTACCTTGAAAACAAACTGATGATAAACATCGTTCCAAACGTTTGCTATTGTTGGTGTCTTGCATGAAAACTAACCTTCTACTCTCAAACAAAGCCAATACAAACTGCGCTGTGGCAATTGGTCTATGAACTAACTGTCTCACAGTTAACCGCGTCTCACTGTTCCCCACTCTCCCTACATAATTTTCTGAGTAGGCTTATGTGTGCAGATGATTAGGCCTTTGTGATATTTCAAAATCAATAAAACCAGTTTTCCTGAATACTTTTAAACATTAATTTAAAATTCACATGGTTCTCAGAAATAAATAGCCTAATGCTTGTTTGTATTTTTCGCACAATGCACAACGGTTAATAAACCGACAAGTCAATTAAGATGCTATGCAAGTTTTACCTACAATTATAGGAAATATTTTAAATTAATTATTTAGCAAGAATGTTTTTGTGAAGATGTAAAGCTTATTTCAGTAAGTATTACATAAAGCAGAAGGTTGTATACGTTTTTTCTGAAATACAAATTGTTACAGTGCCAAAATGTTTTTAAACACTACATTCTAGATCTGAAAAGTTTATTGCCAAGAATGTAATAATTTCGTAAAATACAACCTCCTTTTAATCCCTATTGTATTTAAAGTGACGTAAATCTCTAATATTTGTATATTTCTACAGAACCACATTCAAACAAAGAGTTTGTTAATAATGATTATAAAAATTTAAAATTGAAAAGGGCACTATTACAAAACGGTGGCTTTCTTTTATTTAGTTTGATGTTTTTGATCTAGTTTACATTTGATTTAGTATAAATGTTCTAAGCTTACACCACTGACTTTCTTTGTTCCTATTTAAGTCAAAGGACAAATTTGTTCAATGTTTTCAAACACATTTGGACATTGTTTCGTAGGCTAAATATAAAATTTCGAGAGTGCTAATCCATCTAATATTATTATTTTGTAAGATTTATAGTAATACCTATTCAATTTAAACAAACTATTTTATTATGATTTCAAAAAAAAAATATATGTCATTTTGGATTCGCCATCTTGAATGTAACTTTGTTTTTTATAAATGGGAAGGCGGTCATGTGATAAATCATTTCGATGTAGAATTTCAACAGAAAAACAACTGTGAAATTTGCACATTAAGATCATTAACCGATTAAAAATGACGGGCAAAAAAGCAACAAAATCGTGTTTTCCGATTTTACCCCATTTTGCTATACTATTTAAAAAAATATTAATTATTACTCTTTTTGGATTCAGAATTAAATAAGATTTCAAGCGATATGCCACACAACGATATTTGGGAGTATTTGGTTGAACAACTCGAAATCAATTTTGAAAAAATCAAAATAACTGTCACTCAAAAATTTTAAATGGCAAGGTTTAAAAGATATTTTTTTCTATCTCTTATAGTTCCAAAATGGTACAATGTTTTTGGTTTTCAGGTAATGTATTTGTAATTTTGTTATTGCTTAAATGCAAAAAAAAAAAACTCCATAAAGTACACACCCGTTTTTTCTTCATATAATATGTTTGAAATTTGTAGTATGTATTATATAATATATAAATATATATATACTATTAATTTTCAAAATGCGTAAAATATCTAATATTTTGTTCAATTCAATTATTTAACATCAGTAGAATATTTTATAGAAACGGACGCATTTTTTGGGTTTTCAGTTATTATAATTTTGTATTTTGTTGTTGTGTCCAAACGAAAAGAAGTCTAATAAAGGACAAAATTATACGCATTTTAGTATACTACGTTAATGTATTACTGTAAATGAAAAAAATAATTTTAATAGTACGTTGTGTAATACTGTGGTTGGTTTTATTTTTAATTAAGTCGAAATTGGCGTCTGTTGACTCTATGTCATCCAATAAGATACCATCCGATGTTAGTTCTTGGGTCACGAGATTCAAAATTAAAGTTATATATTTTTGTACCAAAATTATTGTGACTTGGAATTAATAAGAATGATTCTTAAAATTATTATAAATTTAATGATTTCAGACAAATTTTAAACATTTAATAATCAATAATCATGGATTTGTAATAAAGATACTCTTTATGATAATCATGCACATTCAGTTTTATTTTAAACTCACCGAACAAAGTAAAATGTTTTTGGTTATCAAAACAATATATACATTTATAAATATGTAATATAATATATTTGTAAATGGTATTTCTTTCTTATGTTTAAGAGTCAAACAAACAAAAAAAGTAAAAACCAGATCCGGATCGTGGGGGGGGGGAGCAAAAGGGACAACTACCCAGGGCGGCAAAATGGGATTGAAAAATTGATCCTTTTTTAAAATTTCATAGTGAAATATAAATATATATATAAACATAAAATTTAGATATCATCAGATCACTTTCTTGTTATGCTGGTTAACTTTTCTTGAAGTTAAAGAAAGTTTACTCAAATCCTTGCTTTACGTAAAAGTAAAACAAGCGTATTTAAATTCAGTAACAGAAGAGCGCTAATTGCGTTGATGTGAATTGCGTAATTGCTTGTTTCAATGCCGAAAAACAAGCAGGTAGCTAGGGGAGGAGAGGGTGCCTGTGACCATATAATATATGAATAACAGTAGTACATATCTATGCCTGTGACTCATAGCGGGAAAAGACACAAATACAGTACCAGTTTCAGTTGACTAGCGGTGCGTCTGCTTGTATTTGTAAAATTTAGTGAACTGTATGTTCAATTAATCAGTGGTACAGTTTCAGTCTTAAGCTCACATAGTTTTAAATCAAATATACATTTTTGTAGTCTAGTGTTAGCGTCACCAATATCTACCTAAATCTACATTTAGAGGTAAGTTAGGTAATTTATGCAAGTGATAATGGGTCGAACATGTGTAGTGTTTATAAAGGAGTTGAAGCTAGATTCTTAGATATCAACCCATTAGCAACATTTATCCTGTGCACAGCCCACTCCTTGAATCTGGTGGAACTACATGCAGTATCAATATCTCATGAAACAGCGAACGTATTTGGAGTAATCCAGAGATTATACACATATTTTGCTTCATCAACACAAAAGTGGGAAGTCATGAAGAAACACACAAAAACGAATTTAAAAGGAACCAGTGATACTCGATGGTCTTCTAAGTCCGAGGCAGTACATGCTCTTGTAAAAATACTTTCAAGGAGTAATCAGCGCTCTCACCGAGTTGAACCAAGAAGAAAACTATACACCAGAGACAAAATCTGATGCCTCCAGTCTCATTCGTACTTTCAAAGATTTCCGACTTATATTTGGTTGCTTGGGCGAATATCTTAAAAGAAATTAACCGAGTTAACAAGGAAACACAGAAACATAACATAATACTGTCGAAAACAATACAAATGATGGAAGGTTTCACCAAAACTATGGAAAGGCTAAGAAATGAAACAAACGAATGGATAAAGACTGTAAAGAAATAGTGCAAAAAAATGAAGTGGAGCCAACTATGGAAACTCGCAGAATCCCAAAAAGAGAGTTAATGCCTGGTGAGATGGCTCAAGATGAAGGAAGAAATTTCTCTGTAGAACAAAGTTTTTACCATATTATGAAAGAAGTAATCGATGTGATACTGATCCAGTTGAAAAACAGAATTCAGAGTACAAGTGTACTCAACAATATTTTTTCTTTTCTAAAAATCAAAGATTTGAAAAGCTTGAATGATAAGGAGCTGAAATCTTGTGCTCCAAACTTAGCTAGTAAATATCTTGAAGATATAAGTTAAGATGAGTTCCCTACAGAAATTCTAGTTCCTCGTGACCAGTTACAGAATTCAACAGTTCATATTTAAGAAATGAATCAACTTGATCTTCTAAACCTAATCCAAGAAAGAGATTTGACTGATCTTTTCCCAAATGTGTGCATAACCTTGATGGATTACTTACGCTCCCAATTACATCAGCGAGCTGCGAGAGGAGTATCAGCAAACTGAAGATAGTTAAAAACTATCTCAGATCAACAATGACTCAAGACAGATTGAAAAACCTCGCAATACTGTCTATAGAAATATAAGATTCTAATTCAATAAATTATTAAGGAGAGATTAACTCATTTTCTGAAAGAAAATCAAGTAAAATAATTTTGTAAAACATCTGCACACAACACATTTTCTAAAGCATAATGAAAGATAGCTGCGAAGACCATCATTGCTTGGAAAAAAATCATATACTTCTATGATTTAGATATTGTATTGTTAAGTAAAAACTATATGTGATTTACTCAATAAATTAAGTTTAGCACACCATTAAAAGACTATTTCTTTTATCTTGTTATTTATTGTTGAATTATATAGTGAAATACAGCTACAGAAGCGGCATGGAGCTGACTTGACCCCCTGAGAAATTTCCTAGATCCGGCACTGGTAAAAACTACAACTTTAAAATCGTTGGTTTTTTCATGTAGACTATATCATTTTAATAACACCAGAGTCACCTTTAGCAAGTTGGTATTATTTGCATTAATTATTATGATAATTGAGAGCAGTTACTGTAGTTTACGACTCTTACTATTGGAAATCGATCACTGCTTAGTTATTGGCACATACATTTACATTACCACCAAACAGTAAATAGTTCTCATTAATTATTTACACAAACTTTATACATTTCTGGTGAATTACAAAAATTGTTTAGATTTTTATATTGTTAAATATACAAAATGTGTTTAACTGTAGTATTCTTTTATATTTACTAAGTTTGTAATACGAGTAAATTCTTAAATATATTTAAAAACCTTGTATCTAACCGAATAAAAACTACATATTTTTTTATTGTGAAAAACTACAGTAACTGCTCTCAATAAATATTTTAATAATCTTCATTATATAAATTAAAATATCCTCAAAATTATAATAGTGTTTTTATCAAATTACTTTTAAACAGACAAACTTTCAATACTTTTGAAATTCACTATTTAAAGAATTCTCACAAAAATATTGTAATCGTAATACCTAATGCGAGGTTGATCTTCGGAGACATTATTAAGAAAGGTCTACAATAATTACTAAAGAAATAACCTTTCGTTACGTGACCTAAACCCCACCCGCAGGGGGTGGGGATGGGATGGTAGGGGAAGGGGAGTGGGCGTGGCCTAATTTCCCCAAATTTTGAATCTAACCTCAATACAAATTTCGGTTCATATTTTTTAGTCGATTCCCCACGTGGCCTAATAGGCCATTGGAGATCACGTGGCCAACCCCAATAAACCTGACCCGCCCTCCGCCCAGGTTGTCCCTGACCTGCCCCAGCCCCTACCACAGCCCCAGGCCCCGCCCTGGTAGTCCCCCTTTAGTGGTTAGTGTAATTTTTGTGCATTACACCAACTGTTACAATATAAAAGGTTAGTTTTACGATCTTAATTCTGTACAAAGTCCTTACTTTTAACCATAAGGAAGAATAGGGAATGGATAAACCATGGAAACCCTACCCTATAACCGCAATCGAACCTACGACATTCCAAAACCTAGAGTATGAAAAGTAGCGGTACCAAAATGTTCTCTACACTGTTATCTACGAATCTGAATACACTGTACATAGGTAATATAAAAATCAACAGACATAATCTAAAGTCAATATTTAAAAATTGATTTTGTAAAGCTAGGTGATTAAGGCTAAACAGTACAACAAAAGTTGTGATTTTATCCCAATAGATAGCAGCACTGTCGTGGCCAAATTAATTTTACTGATTACTCATTTATTTTTTATCCGATTTGAAAAAATAAAACTGTTTTGTAATCAGTATAAAGTTGTTAAAGGCGCTATGCTTTCTAATTTTCGAAAACATTACTTAATAAATTTTTACAATTAATAACTTTTAAAATAAGTCAAAATTTGACTAAAACAAGTAGTCATTTTTAGGGCAAATTTTTTTGAATAATTTTAAAGTTTATTTCAAACAAATCGGTTGAACGGTTTTGTCAGAAACGCGTTTTTAGTTCCAACGTTGTGTCACTCGTTGAACAGCTAACTGACACGCGCACGCACCGACGCCTCTCTCTCTCTCTCTCTCTCTCTCTCCTCACAGGCACATACAACCCATCCTCGCGGCTCGCACCTCCCAGCTCCCATTCAACACACAGCCCATTCAACGTTTATGATCCGTTTACGTTTTGTGCGAAATGATGAAAACGAACAAATAAAGAAATGTAATTCAAATGCTCACCAATAGTTAAAGAGTGTATCTCCTCTGTTGATGTAAACATATTTATGTAGCCAATTTCATCTAACTTATGTTTAATTTAATTATAAGGTGTGTTAAACGTTTTTAATCTGTGTATTTAATTTAATGTGTCTACAACTGTTTAAAATGAATTAATTAAAATGAATTAATACTGGGATCGAGACAAATAAATTTCACAATACAAAACTTGGTCTACTGTACTTTGTCGTCTGACTGTCTGTATGTGTTTTTTACAAAATAATTCATATCTACCGAGCGGATTGACCGATTGAGTTCAAACGTGACATGAAGTTGACCTAGCAATGATCTATTTAAAATAAATAATGCGTTTTAAAATGGCGACTGTTTCAAAATTTCAAACCCAAATTACCCAAAAACGGTACATTTTAACAAAAAAATGTCAAGACATCTTTTTTATAGCCCTTTTGATTTATCATCGGATAGTGTTACTGTAAAAACAATCGGATGACGGATAATAGTTATGTTAAAGAGCCGATACAGAATAAAAAGGACTACAAAAAAGATGACTTGAAACTTTTTATAAAAATGTATGGTTTTTGGGTAATTCAGGTTTGCAATTTTTTTAAAGTCACCATTTTAAAACGCATTAATGGATATAATCGCTTATTTTACTTAAAATATATCATTGTTAGGTAAACTTTATGTCAAGTTTTAAGTCAATCGGTCAAACCGTTCTCTAGATACAAATTATTTAGTGAAAAAACAAAATGGCCGCTATGGAGAAAACCAGGGCTCTATAACAAGGGCTAAACCGTTTCTTTGATCTCGGCACTGTGCCGCCAGTTTCACTCTGACGTCACCATGCTGATACACGCTAGCTGGTAATATTTGAGTAGTGCGTGCGCAGTCGTTAACTCGCTGTTTTAACTCGATGGAAAGGCTTAAGTAAAATAAAATTTTGATATTCTTAATCTACATAAAGTACGGATTCTAACAGTATAAAAAACTTTTATTTTAACAGGTATTTCGAATTTTAATAATTGAAAATATTTGAGAATTATCAAGACTGACATGAAAAAGTCACTAACCGAGGAAATTTTTTATTTTTGGGTTACAAACAAACTTCCAGCGGGAAAGTTGTAGCCATTGAATTGATCTAAACTATCAAATTCACCGATTTGTGATAAAATGATTACATCATTATGAAATCGTTTTTTAAATGAGCGCTAGGAGGTGCCGCGCCACGACTCCCGAAGTACAGTTGTTTGATACGGGAATAACGTTTATGTACATATTGTTATTTTAAGTAAATCACTTGTCCCCAGGAAAAAAAGTAAGCATTTAATTTTAACATAAACTAATTATGATTTATAATTAATATTTGATATTATTGAAGAAACATTTAAGTACTCCGCAAATTAGACAACAATGAACAAATTATTTAAAAGACAGCATATTTCTTTGTTATAAAGCAATTGTTTTAATTAAATATGAAGCTAATTTTTTTACGTAATTACGATTTTATTTTTCCATCATTGATCTCTAATTTTATTTCTTTGAATGTACGTAATAATGATATTATTTTTTAAACGTTAACCTCCAACTTAACTTTTTGTGTCCACTTCAATAATATCAAATTTTAATTATAAATTATAATTAGTTTATGTTAAAATAAAATGCTTACTTTTTTTCTAGCTGGCATAATTACCTGAGGACAAGTGATTTACTATATTACCTTAAATAACAATATGTACATAAACGTTATTCCCGTATCAAACAACTGTACTTCGGGAGTCGTGGCGCGGCACCTCCTCGCGCTCATTTAAAAAAACGATTTCATAATGATGTAATCATTTTATCACAAACCGGTGAATTGGATAGTTTAGATCAATTCATTGGCTACAACTTTCCCGCTGGAAGTTTGTTTATAACCCAAAAATAAAACATTTCCTCGCTTAGTAACTTTTTCATGTCAGTCTGTGATAATTCTCAAATATTTTCAATTATTAAAATTCGAAATACCTGTTAAAATAAAATTTTTTTATACTGTTAGAATCCGTACTTTATGTAGATTAAGAATATCCAAATTTTATTTTACTGAAGCCTTTCCATCGAGTTAAAACAGCGAGTTAACGACTGCGCAAGCACTACTCAAATATTACCAGCTAGCGTGTATCAGCATGGTGACGTCATAGGCGATCGATACTGGGTCACGGTAAATGATCAAAATGGTATAGCCCTTGTTATAGAGCCCTGGGAGAAAACAAAGCGTTTCCGGACACATGTCCAATTGATGTGTTTTCTAATTCTTATGTGCTGAATCATATCCTAAAATATTACATAGTCATTACGAAACATCCTGTATATACAAGAAACATATCTTAGTAAAAGTATGCAAAACATACCAATATTGTGGTTACGTATGCTGACTTAATATTTTATAACAACCAAGTGGGTCGAGCAGGAAAAACAATACATATAATGCTCTTCAACAATATATGGGAAACAGAAGCATTTCCCGGTGCGAGTCGTCACTGAGCGAGCGCGTGGCGTGATGAATTTGTTTGATGGCGCGCGGGTTGGAGGGGGGGAATACGCGCGAAAAAATACTAGAGATAAACCTTGCAAAATCGATTCCGACGGAACCACTGGTTCGATCTTCAGTCTGAAAAATTATTAATTCATTTCTCCATCAAATCTTCAAAATGACTACCAGTTTCTCTTTAAAAAAATTCCTTTTAGCAGTTACAAAGTAATTTTTTTTAATAAATAAAAAATAAAAAAAATCGTTAGCATAGCGACTTAAAGATACATATTAGAAGTACAAATCAGTTTTCAAACCAATTTTTACTCAAACGGTAAGCGAGTAATCAGTAAAATGAATTTTCATAATTTTGAAGCGCTACGTGGCGGCAGTATTTGGAACTACTGCCGGGGTGTTTAGCCTTAAAGTTTTATTATTAAAACTACAAGTGTTGTGTTACTGATAGCTTCTTTTATAGATGAGTTATATTTATATATATTATCTTATTATGTTAAATGGTAGAATAAAGTTTGATGCAATAGTATCTGGCCCAAGATAACTAGAAGTTATATTATATATGTATTCTCCTCCCTCTTTAGACGGAAATGCTTTGCATTAAACGTAGTCTGTTTTCCCAGTGTAACCTTAATGTGCGTTTAATAAAAGGAAAGCAGAAAAATTTAATTACTTGTTAAATATCTAAGACTAAGCTTAACAGTTGATTTTCCTTTTTGCTTGTATTTGACAATATTCTTGAGGACAGCTTCTAAAATAATGCAACTTTAATTTACCTTCTGTCTATACATTATTCTGGAAATATTCTGGTTGTCAACAATGTTTTACTTGTTAAATTCTTCATTTTTTTATTTACTGATGTCTAAAAACTTTGGTTTGGCATCGGCCTTCGTACAGTGCAATTTTGACTGTTTGCTTGAGATCTTACTCTCACTTGTATTAAATATGTCAAAATATTACACTTTTTACGACAAAACATAACTTTTTTGACGACCTCTAGTGAGTGAAGCTCTCATTTTTAGACATAAGCCCCGAAACGAGTAAGAAAAAGAAAATAGAAGTCGCAGATGATGTGACGATGTAACTTATCGCTTAGGTCTATAACAATATTGTGAGTAAGAACAATATTTGTTCACCATACAATACTTTTGACTTCAATGAAATTCAACAAATCTATTTCGGATTTCAATTTTATTCACAAATTAAAACGTGTGAAGGCCTGGCCGTGTGAATTAAAACGTGTAATAGTAAAACATAAATATAATATGTTTAGTTATTACTTGCAGAATTATTGGAGGTTAGATTTTTAGTGGTTTTACTATTTGTTACTATCCTTCATTGTGCATTATTACCTTTGTTAAAGTAAAAGATGAAAAAAAAGGATTTTTTATTTTGGAGAAATCATCGCCTTTATGTACGTGAACAACTGTGCCAGAATAAACAGGAAGCTCTTGATGTCGTTTTTTTTCTTTTTTTTAAGAAAGATGTCATTTTTGAAGTTCGTTTCATATTCGTTCAAAACTATTTCTCAATAAAATATCAAACAAAAGTACAACTAAAATACACCAACAAATTAGAAAACTTAATCTGTTTTTGAAGTAAGCAACTAACTAAAAGAGCTAAGGAAACCATAGACTAGATATTTTAATAGATAGATAAATTATTTAAGCCGAAAACGAAGCAAGGCGTGACGTGCGCAATACATCGGCAGAAAGGTGAACCAACCAATTCAACTTCAATACGCAAAAAACAAACTTGGAACTGCAAAATTTCTTTCCCGATCGATTTATCTACGCGTTATTTTCGCGTTTTCCGGTAGAAATCAGAACGTAATAAGACACGTAAAATTTTTGTTTCGGAGTTCGGGAAGGGCAATTATCCCCTATTATCCCCCTCCCCCCGGACCGCGCCTGGGTTAGTATTTGGATGTTGGTGTAGTAAAATACCATGAAACTCACGTTTTATACAACTTAAAAAAGAAAAGTTTACAGTTTTTTTAGAAGTTTTCTTTCGAGGATATTTTCAGCAACGATTTATGACTACAAAACTGTCTGGAGCAATTCAGCTTTTTGTGGTTAGATAAATCTATACCAATTTGTATCCTATAGTAAATTCAGTTTCTTTGTCATTTGTATGTTGTCTGGTACAAAGATACAACATGGACTGTAGAAATATATTTTCATCAAAATATTTTAAATTTTCTAGTTACTAATTCAATTTATGGATTAAGAAGTAATTAAGTAGTATTAAAACTATATTTTAACAAAAGCTTTTGTTATTTGTTAATATAAAGTTTGCATTCGTCTGCTAATACATTTGTTGCAACAAATAATAGTACAACATTTGTTAATCGCCGTTCCGAATATTGATACAGTGATTAATAAACGATGGCCGTTTCAGCTATTCAGCCATTTTCAAGTAACAGACAGTCGACTCAAGAGTTCATTTTTATTGAATGTTAAGTGCGTGTAAGTGTTTTGTGTTATGTGTAACTGTCTGTTAAGTATTTGTGTTTGACGAAGGAAAACCTATTATTACTTGAAAATGGCTGAATATCTGAAACGACTATAGTATACGAGAATATTGCAGACGGTAAGTCGTATACTTATTAATTAATAGTATAAGTTTCTTATACCTTTTAAAAATTGTTTCCATTGCTGAATTCATGTTTTCAAACATTAGGTAACTTATTTTTAAAGGTATTGCTTTAAAAGCAGTAGTTATTTTAATATCAATGATGTGGTCTTTAAAGTCTCCAACAAACCTTACATGGGACGATTATATTAATATTATTTAGAATAAAATTCATGCATGTCTAACACTCCGATTACAATACTAACATTGTAACAGAAAAAAGAAATATTTAAAAAGAAACATACTCTTAAACAATGTGAATTTACGTCTTAAAAAAAAAAAAAATATAAACATATTTCAGTAGTTCTTGGACATAAATAAAAAAATCCTGTTTATTTGGTTAAAAATGTAAATAAATTATGTAAATGAAGATAGTGTGTAGGCCCCTACTGTTTATATAAACAAATACAATATTATAATTCTTTTAAACACAATATAATCCTTGAATTCTATAGGCTTATAGTGATTGACGGTACTAACTGTTTTGCCATAATTAATTTCAGTTAGTTTCACTAAAAATATTATTTTAAAAAATATGTGCAATATATTAAAGTGGTTCGTTATTATTTCTTAATTATTCTCTATAGTCGTTGGTAACCATTAAATTCTTGTACAATTAATTAAGTTGTAAACGTAGTCTATTATTTTTATCGTAAGGCCGTAAACCAGAAAAGGCTTCTTAGTCTCACTAATACCAGGCTGTACAAGATTTCTTACTCCTTTTCTTTTTATAATAGTACTTGAAATAGTTTTATTATTAAATACGGTATTTTGTTTTTGATGGATGTGCATTTATTCGATAACATGTTAAGTCTTGGGTAAACGTTAAATTCGGCATCGCAATATATAATATTGTTGTTTAAAATATTTACCCTTATTCGAATAATTGAAAATTTCTAATTAGATTATGTATAAAAAACTTAAAGCCTTATTTTTAGATTTATAATTTGTGTCTATTAACATATTTTGCTTTTCTAATAATTTGTGTTTAAAACACCATATTATAAAGATTGCTTATGTTTATTAAAATATAAGAAGTAGGCTAATATTAAACTCAACAGACACCGAGGAATGGAAGAAGGGAGTTGGAAGTGATGACGTTGCTTGGCTTCTTCCTTTTACTCCACGGATTTCCGGAATTGTCAACATAAATTATCAACTTCCGTACAAACTCGGCTTAGTTACACAGGAAACATAGATTTCAAGGTCTTAAATATAAAACGTTATGCCTTAATGACCTAAACAGTACACATGTATATGTTTGATAATTTTTTAATGTAATCTATATATTTACATTATGTACTAAAAGTGGGAAAAAATTGTCTATATTTTATTTAGCATTGTTAGTAAATTTTAATTTATTCGCATGATATTTATAAGATAATAACTATTTTAGTTAATGAATTATTCCTTTAGGTTCGTTGTAAATGTTTAAGCGTAAATGCATTAAATTGTTTTTCAAAATAGGATTTTTGAACTTTTTACGATTTTCAACTGTAGGCCTATAATTTTTCACGGACAATATTCTGGTAAACAGTTTATTATTAAAACTTTATTAAAAAGGCATCAATGAATGCATTATACTATATCAATGTGTTCAAATTGTTTATGAGAATAAACAGTTAGTTTTTCAAGAATATTTAAACTTGTTTAACATTGAGTGAAGTTTGAAAATTACTTTAAAATTCAACAGTTTTCTCATTGACGAAATGCGAAATTATCAAGCACTATTCAGATAATTTATCTAATACTTTATCCAGAATCAAAATAAACTTACAAGCTTAAATAATTTATAGTTTTATGTTTATACAGTTTCACAACAGTTTATACTTTTACTTTACGTATTTATAAAGTTTATCATATATTATGGTATAAGTGAAACTGGGGTATAAGTGAAGAATCCATAAGGTACCTAAAGAGAAACATTTCTGAATAAGCAGTAACGTAGTGGTCGAGTTGTCAAAAATTACACTCGATCGACTAATACAATCCTAAAACCCCGGTTTGTGAGACCACGCCGGACGTCCGGCGCGATTGATGAACGTGATGACCTCGTCAACGCTAGAGGGAATTCAAGAGCATTGGCGTGGTTTCTAAGACCACGCCCGGCTGCCTACGTCGCGTCAGCTGTTCGTAGTTCCGGCGTGATGTGTCAGCGTGGCATGCTTCGGATAGGTCTCAGTCTATTCCGGCATGGTACGCTGGGTGTTTTGCAGCGCAATACACTGCTTTTAATTTCTTTAAGCAACTTGTTTTTATAATTTTTGTGAGATATTTAGCTGTATTAACTTATTATTTTACTGTGTATTACTTAACACTATGTAGTCTAAGGTTTTCACGAGTGAATTGGATAATAAGTTGATAGATCTGGTTCGAGATAATCCAGTTCTCTACGATTTTTTACAAAAAAACTTCAAAGATGCCATGGTGAAAAATAATGTTTGGAAACAAATTTCCGAGGAAATTGGGAGAGAAGGTGAGTCTATTTTTAACTATTGTTTAAACTGTGAACTAACAAAAATAAAATGTTAAACCTTACCCAAAATAAACCAAAGTTGAAACATCGAGGTACACGGCAAGGGTACAGACATGATAGGCTACAGCCAAAAGGAAACATCATTTTTATTTTTTTTTCTTGTGTTGAACAAATTAAAATGTTTTCTTTATTATTAAATGAGATACTTAAAAAATAAATTACAGACATTTTAAAAGTAAGTTTACATATTTTAAATTAAAACAATATTTTTACATCTGCATTAAAAAAAATAAAAATTACATATTTTTCAGAGGCAAGTTCCAAGTTATAAAACAGAACTAAACTCTACTATGAGTGTAGCACTATGTGCGTTTAAACACTTTCTCTAATGGCATTGAGCTGCCAATCCGCTGAACCATTTTCACTGCAAAAGAAGTCTTTATACTTGTCTCTTACACTATAAGCTAACTGAGTTGCTTTCCTGCCAGCTGTTGGTTGTGATAAAAAAATTAGGTTTGCTGTAGATTGTAGAAGGCTCTCTTCTTCCTCGCTGGGACAACGAATGTTTGCCGTTCTCAGTGGGTTATGTAAAATGCAATCAGATAGAATAAGATCATCCACAGTTTCAGGAGGGATTGAAATTGGCGTGAAGAATACTCTAAAATATTGCCATACATTCCTAAATGCATTTTCACTGCATCTTCGGCGCAGGAGTGTCGGTAGTTGTACACAGCATTTGTTTCGTCTTCTTTTGCTTGTTGCCTTTGATATGGTCCCATAAAGCAAGGGGTAAGTTTAAACGCATCATCTCCGAGCAAAACATGGTTCATCATAATATCTGTTCCGGGAAGTGGAGTTGGATCTGGAAAAGGGAACGTTCCTTGTGAAACTTCTTTTCAAAAAGTGGACTTTGGAAGAATACCTGAGTCTCCCTCTTTCAAATAACAACCAACTTCAACAATCAAAAACTTATAATTATGATCAACCAGTGCAAAAAGTACGAAAGAAAAATAATCTCTATAGTTGAAAAAAATTTTAGCCCATATTGGCAGGACACTTAATCCGAACGTGTTTCCCATCTACAGCCCCCGAACAGTTGGGAAAGTTCCATTTCTCCCAAAACCCTTGAGCAGTTGCTATCATCATTGCCTTATCTGGGTAGGGCATTTCAACATGCATCATATGCCGAATTATCGCTTGTAAAGTTTTCTTTATGATAGTACCAAACCAACAATACGATATTCGGAACTGAAATACCAGTGATCGGTAACTTTTCCCTGTGACCAATAGTCTACTTCTAAAAGTGCAAAGTTTTATGACTTTTTGGTAAAACACTTTTAAAAAGTCGAACATTTTTAGGTTTTTTGCGGTTTTTGTTGTGAAGCCATATCCGTTGGAAGTAGCAAAATTGAAATTCGGATTCAGCACACCAAATAACATATAGAGAACAAGTGAGAAAAAACTTATATATTTTTTTCCTAGAAAAAACACCATTTGACTGGACTATCATATCAGGGTATAAGTTTAAATTAACCAAAATACATCAGTCTACATGTTATATATATTTCGCCATAGAATTAATCTTCACACCTGCTCAAACCAGGTCTGTTCCATTACAAATAATTATATAAGTTATATCTGGTAAATTTATTTAAAACAGAATATATTAATGTTTGTAATCCAACCATTTCATGCCATATTTTCATTTAATTTTAAGGGCAATTTATTACTTCAGGTTTTCATTACCATGCAATTAATTTGTATTTCAATCTAAATAATTTTTATGTATTTCTACTTACTAAATAGACAGTACAAATAGACTTTAGTTGTTGTATTTAATTTTAATCAAAACCAAATCATCCTGACAATTAATTTCATTTCAAGGTAAATCTGTAAATACAAGTTAAATAAATCACTTCTCAAAATTAAACTGGTGTTTCCTAAAATAATTAAAGCACCTACAGGGCAGATATATTTGAGAGTAGATGCAATGATTTTATACATTCTTCTTAATATCTAGAGTAAATACTAGTCCCAGTTTCCCCGAAACGAAAAAAGAACTTTCCACTACAACAAGTGTTCCAATTATTAAAACAAAGTTTCGGTTGACACCTCAAACCCTATAAGTTGGTGCCTGCAGCTGCACAACAGGCACATCAGGTTTTTGGGTTCTAGTGGACAACGCCGACGTGGTGATCCCAGGTTTTAATAGAATTACACAAAAATTAACTTTTGCTTTCGCGTATATGTAATGAAATTATACACTTCACTGATTACGGGATAACTTATAACTGCAAAGCCGTTCTGCTGTTTTTATGCTCCCAGCAGCCCTCCCCTCTAATAACCCGTCGAATACAACTGACACATTTTTACCGAAATGGTTGAACATGTAGGTAATGTAAGCAGCTACTATATACTTCACTGAGCTGTTCCGTTGCCATATAACCTTGTGAAGCAAGTACCCTATGTCCACGAAATGGTTGAACATGTGGGTAATGTAAGCAGCTACTATTTACTTCACTGAGCTGTTCCGTTGCCATACAACCTTGTGAAGAAAGTACCCTCTGTACATGAAATGGTTGAACATGTAGGTAATCTAAGCAGCTACTATTTACTTCA
>JAGFPH010001962.1:178470-210716 GCA_018207615.1 Philaenus spumarius
GTGAAGCAAGTACCCTATGTCTACGAAATGGTTGAACATGTAGGTAAAGTAAGCAGCTACTATATACTTCACTGAGCTGTTCCGTTGCCATACAACCTTGTGAAGCAAGTACCCTCTGTCTACTACAATAAGCATACTTTCTGCAACAGCGACGTTTACTAGGAGGGTCGTGAAAGCAGAGAAGAACGATGATTTTGTTTCTTTTCGCATTCCCTCTTCGGAGAATAAATCTATTGGATATGTGGCCAACTCCTATCTAAAGAGGTGTTTTAGGTCGGCTTCAGACTGTTTCGTTATACACAGCAGTTAGAATATTGTGAGAGGGTCTACAGCAACCTGCTTGTTGTGCATCTCGACGATGGCTGCTGCCTAGGTTTGTACTTTGTTTTTCCTTTTAAATACAACATTTCCAAACGACTTTCCAGTTATTTCTTTGACTCCATCACATCCCATTTCTCGTGCCATGTGGCAATTCACTTCATGACCTCTAACCACGCCACAGTAGATTGACTGTACTTTTTCATTGGAAAAAAATGGTGTGAGGGCTTTAAACCAGGATTTTAGTTTTTCCACATCATTAGAATCGCGTTCAATTCGAGCAGGCTTCATGTCAATGTGTTGTTCTTTCGTGGTACTTGAGACGTTTAAAAAAATCAAGCCCCTCACAAATATTAAGCATGTATACAATGCCTCCAGTTTGGAAAAACTGCGGGAAAACTACTGGTGCTGGAGCTTCCACGTCCATGAAAGGCCCCCTTGGCTTTTCATCAGTCTCATTAGCACTTGCTCTATCGTCAAGTTGGTTCAAGGCTCGACCAAAATTCCTCTTGCTGTGAATGAACCAAATTCTCTCGGATCCATTTTCTGTTGCAGGTAGCTCATGCCCTGCACATAAAGACGTGGACTCTTTGCATACAGGAAGTGCCCAGTCGGTCTGGAGGTAAAGGTCCCAATCCCATCCTCTCTGCTTGGATGACATTTTTTACGAGCAATATCATTTTACAGTATTGCAACCAGAGTTTTGATGTGGGGCTTTGTTGTTCAAATTTATCAATCGCAGTTCTGAATTTGCCACACTTAGCTAAACAGTTTAATTTTCTGTAGCACGCAGAATCACACTTCTTTCGCTTGCTCTGATCTCTCAGTCGCAGGTGGTAAGTAGGTACCTACAAAAAAGATGACGCCTACGGTATTTTACAACTTGGACTCACATAATTATGTAGGAGTGATACAATCTAAATTTAAAAAAAATTTATAAATATAATGTAATTTTTATAACATTATGTAGGAAGATGTGCAATATTAATAACAATTTACATTGGGAGCTCCATTTCTTGAAAATCCGTTTTCATTAATGTTTTGTTTTCCCCTGATAACAAGGAAACTATTCCTACAGGGTTCCGCTTGTGCTTGAATTAAAACTAAATAACTACTCTACAACTTAAATTTGTATGCATTTCGTCATAGGATGATTTTTTTAGTCAAGTTTCTAATCTAAGACTACAATTTCGAACGTTTTAGGGAAAATGGTCAATTTTTTAAGTGCCGTATTTTGGGACCTAAGGACCTTCAGAGCTGCGGTTGCACTCAAATTGTAGAACATGTTCACTTTAAAAGTATTTTATGGACTCTTTCTGTAGCATGCATCTTTTAGAATTTACAAGCCAAAAACTGAAAAAAGTCTGTAAATTTCTAAGTTTTTCGTTCACCACGCAGTTTCCACAGCTCTTTCGAAGCTGAAAACTTGGTTTTACACTATTATTATCTATTCTAATACCATCCCAAAACATCAGAACTGTGCCTAACATTTTTTACGACCTAACGGGATTTTTGTGCCTTCTGCGACTGTTCTATAACGTACAATTAACAAGTACAGCCTTTAAATATTAATATAATTTAAAAAATTACGTTCCCTACCTTAAATAAACAAAACATACCAAAATAAAAAAGTACTATTTATTTTTCAGTCAGCTTAATACAAACATGTGTAATGTATAGGCCTGAAAATTTGGTGAGGTGGCTTACAATTAATTATTACAAACATTTGGTTTTTTGTCTTGCCAAACCCTTTAAAAAAGCGGAACACTAAACAAAGGTTTTATTTAAAATTTTTGCATTACAGCTAGTAATAAATTCATTTATAACATCAAAATTTACGTTAAAAAGGAAATTTACTGTCATGATATTCAAAAATGAAATATATAAGAAAAAAACATTGGATGTGCTTAAGACCACAAGTTGGAAGTGATACATGACCGATTTATATTTGTATCAGAATTAATTAATATTAGGAGAATAAAGGTCAACAAATTACACAAGTCAATATATTGTAAAAAAAATATTATATCATATTTTGAAATTGCATAGTTATAATATTATAATATAATAATTATAATATAGTAATATTATTTTAATTATAATATTATTATGTAATAATATTATAATTATAATAAGTATGCGAGAAATAGTGATCATTATAATGTAAGCAGTATTTATTTAATGACTAATGATTTTGATTGAGGTATTAGTGTATGCACTCTACATAGAATTCTAAGAATAATTCAATACCGGTGTGTAAGTTATTATTATTATAATAATAATTATAATATATTACGTATCGCCTATTCCCACTTCACGCGCTTACTTGTGTAGGCCTATATATACTGCTGACAGGACAATGTTCGCTATTGCAATAAAATGGTTACCTACAGCAAATGTTACATCTTAAAGTATTTTAGCTGATTCTGTATGTATTTTGAGACAGTGTTTTTTTTACCGCTTGCCTATGTGCTTTTATGCGATTTGTATTAGAAAAACGCTTCGTCTTGTTTCCCTCGTTTTTTGGTATTTGTTCTGGATGCGACTGAACTGCATCAGCTGATGATGTACACTGTTCTGATAGGGTTTGGAAGTTGAGAAATTTGGAGACCATCATCAGAAACCTGGGATTGGGAAGCTGACTTTATTTCCTCCACACTAATATCCATTGAGTTGACAGATAAAGAAGGTGTGAGAGGAATGAGAACATCAAAGTTGGTTCCCCAGTAAACCTTAGCCTCCCTACTCCCTCAATCGGTTCGCTAAAACTCTCTCACAACAAATAACCATCTGTGTACACCTGAAATTCATAAAAAATATTTTGGATGCTGCTTGAATTTCATAGGAGTTTAAAAAAGTTACCGGTTTACTCATATCCGCTATATATTCTTTTTTTTTTTGTTGAATAAATATCTCCTGTTACGTTTAAAGTATATTTTTTCTACCTGCGAAAATTGTTTGAAACATGACTAACAACTCTGGTCCTCACCTCAAACCCCAGTGAATCGTGTCATGTACAATTAAAGCCAAAGAGTAGAAAAAGCATTGGCAATCTGGCCTAGAAGAAACTACTCTGTGAGGAATAGATACTCCATTAACGTGTATGACTTCCATTGTAATATGAAGCTAAATTTGTTTATATTCTACTAGTTAAGTACCTATAACGCTTTAAACGTTGCGCAGTAGAAAATAGTATTTAAGTATATAGGTACGTTTTAGTATTTTAATCATAAAGGTTTTGTTTTCAAAATTTGAAGTGCAGCAAATAAGTTGGATGGTACGTTGCCAAGCTTCCGACTTGCATAATAATTTTGTTAGCTTTCTCATGTGTTTAATTTCTGAGAACTAAGGTAGTCCTAGTTTTGCTTTCAGACTAGATTATACCAAAAAGTACATAGGTATATACAAAATTTCTCGCACGTAGGTGTTTCGGTTTGGGAGAAATTATGTTTTGTATTCAGTATTTTAGGTGGTTACTTCTTTCAATACTTTTCACTTTTAATAACACTTTAATAACTTGATTAAATTAAATAAGGAATTCTAAAACATTTGGAGGAATTGTGCTTTTAAGGTAAAGTAACTCTAATAAAATCATCAGCTGTTACATGAGTGCAGATAGAGTTTATTTACTGGTAGTAAACGTCACAGAACACTACTGCGCTACAGTAAAAATGACTGTCATGAGTCAACTTGAGAAAATGAGGTTAGTATATTTACTTACACTTACATTATCAACTTTAAATATTTTACGTTAATTGTAGGGGTTCTATACAACTGCCAAAAAATATAATTTTAATTTGTTGTACATAATTTAATTAAACACTGAAACAACGACATATTAAAGTAATTAAGGCCTATTTAGTTTTTGTATGTAAAAATAACAGTTTGTTTTCTAACTTTTACAAACAAAATACAAACGATTACTTTAAGAAATAGATCGTTTTTTGTTGCACAAATTATTTTTATAATTTATTTCAAATCTTTTTTCTAACTGAAATTAGTTTAAGATTACAATACAAAGTGGATACAATACTTCTGTATATTCCGAGAAATATGTTAAAGATTAATTTATTTTATATGTGGCGTATTCTCGCGTTGGCGAACCTCAGGGATTTATGAAAAACATTGATCGTCAACTAGCATTAAGATAAAAACTAAACACGTTTTATTTATTTTAGTTTTAATATTCAACATTTATTTCGTTACTTTACTTTTTTACAATTATATTAATAAAAATATAAATGTCATGGAAATTATTTGAGTTTTTTCTTTGTTTGCTATTATTTAATAATATGGTAAATGCAAATCATCGAATTGGTAAAGTGTAACGATACTCTGTTACTCGCAGTTTTCGGTCTAAATAAGGTTCGTTGTACCCACAGCGTAGAATCGTCCATTTTCATGATGAGTCCCCACATATCTAGTCCATGAAAAACAATTGTGAGCTCATGGACCGACTGTTCCACGCAGTCTACTCCACACAGCTAATACATTTGATAAAACACAACTGTCAAACATTGTTACACATACAACAACAACAATATCTTTTTTTGAATCACATCATTATAATTACCACCAATCTCACGGAAAGCACTCCTCTTTCGCCAAATTTGCCAATGACAAGCACTAAATATCGTCCGTC
Organism: Philaenus spumarius; assembly: GCA_018207615.1. NCBI lineage: Eukaryota > Metazoa > Arthropoda > Insecta > Hemiptera > Aphrophoridae > Philaenus > Philaenus spumarius. The sequence goes on from JAGFPH010001962.1 coordinate 183,431, forward strand.
CATGACAAGAATTGAACGTCGAAGTATAACGAGAAATTACACTCGATTTTTAATTTTGATTTTGACAACAGCAAATCACACAATGTCAAAACGAAAAATATTGAAATGTGATACTTAATAATTTCAAATGTCACTTATATATAGTTTATCGAAAATTCAAATATAGAAAAACAGTTTTTTGAATCAGCATATAGCAGTCAAGCAAACTTTCGGGTAGGACAACGTCTGTTGGGTTCGCTAGTATATATATATATATATATATACACTATATTTTTCAATGTATCAAATTTCTCAATTGTGGTTTGAAACAGCTATTGTAATTTTTGAAAATTATATTGTAATTGTACTATTGTAATTTTTCCAAACTTTAAAATAAAATTTAAATATTAGGCTTGTAAATCTTTAGGCCATTCATTTGATAAGAACATCTTAATAGAATGAATTATTTATTTAGAAACTACAGTTAGAAGACATATAGTTGTAAATCTACTTTCTTTTCTTGGTGTAAGAAAAATATTATATCAATACTTATGCTACCAGCATCACTTATGTTAAACCATTTAAAAAATAATTATACATTGAAAATACTAATTTAAATATTATGCTATTCAAATAAATATAATTTAAAATGAAAATCCATTTTGACTAATTGCAAATTAAGTTTTATGGATCACCAAATTCTTGTAAATCATTTGAACTTGGCGAAACAAAGGCATTCCAAGTATAAAGAAAACTAAAGTATGTAGAGGAATTAAATTGCAAGCCATCTCTCACTGCACAAAGTTCAGAAAACATTATTATTCCTTCACAAAGTTTTGTTTTATAAATCACTTTAAAACTTAATTAACATTTATTATCTTAAGCTATGTGTAATAATTGGTTTATTCAACCAGGCATCCTATACCAACACAGTAAACACGGCTATATTGTACGTACATTTTTGTTGTAATTATCTTTAACTTAGCTTATTATCCTTCATCCGATTGTGTTGACAGTTACACCATCCGATAGGAAATCAAAAAGGCTACAAAACAGGCCCTTGAAATTTAAAATGTTTTTTTTTTTTGTCAAACAGCCACCATTTTGATACGTATGATTGGATCGAATAGATTATTTTTCATGAGACTGATCATGTCAACCAAAGTTTGAACTCAATCAGTCAAACCGTTCCCTAGATATGAATTATTTTGTAAAAAAAACAAAATTGCGGATAGAAAACGATCGTTTTCGGGCCTATTTTATATGAACTTTCTTTCTTATTTTTAGCCATAGAAAAGCTACCGAGAATTGTCGCATAGTTCTGAATCACCCTGTAAAATCAGCAAAATGTTCCTAAATAATCGGCAACACAAGAGTAAAATTATTAATTATTTTATAAGTTAAACACATAAGTAGTTAGGGAAATGCCGGTTCTGGCCCACGGGAGATTTGGTGCCGGGTTGGCGGACTTTGTGCTAACAAGTGCCGAGGAATTTGATCTGCGATCTCCCGTGAAAAATATTCGCCGGAAGAAGGGCCCATGGACCTATAATCCCTTATTCCAGCTACCGCCTCAATTATTCTAAGCCCCACGAACTAATTCGTACTTTTAGGGACCTATAATCCCTTATTCCAGCTACCGCCTCAATTATTCTAAGCCCCACGAACTAATTCGTACTTTTAGATCTTCCTTCGTACTTTCAAGTCTTCCTATAAAAAGGCATATATTAAGGAGACGACATCTCGTAAAACATGTCAGCTAATAAACAAGGTCATACAATTATTCTAAGTCCCAGATTGAATTACTCGGAAGAGGTCCGTAGTAGTAAGGGAGACGACATCTCTGAAAACATGTCAGCTACAAAGTCCATCGTACATCCTCATACTTTTAAGTCTTCGTATAAAAAGGTATATAGTAAGGGAGTTGAAAACTCTGTAAACATGTCAGCGTCAAGTGTGATTAACCAAACAAACCGTTCTTATCAGGACGATGCAGAGTGGGGCAAGTATGAGATTGAATGTGAAGAATGTGGTGTGAATGTTTTTGAATCTGAATGGGGTAGGCATATTAAAAGTCATAATAAAAATGAAAATAATACAAATAATAAAATCAATAAAAATAATAAAATCAATATAAATAATAGTAGTTCAAATAAACCTGTAGTACATTGTGATGTGTGTAATAAAAGTATAACGAAGTCATATTGGGTTAAACATATCAAAACGAAAATACATTTGAATAAAAGTACTGCTACTACATCATTCTCAATTCCTCTTCAAGAATGTAAGGTGGAGAATAGTACTTGCTCTGTATGTGGGAAAATGGTGTTTCTCAAAAATATGGTTCGTCATAAGAAAACTAAGAAATGTATATCAATCGCAACCGGAGAATTTCAAGTTAGAGCACCGTATAAAATAAAACCTAAAGAGTTAAAAGTTGTTGATGAAGATGATGAGTGTATTAGTATTAATAAACTACTACCTGCATATACTAGACAACTAGATAAAAAACATAGTTCCCTCTATTCTAAAGAAACTAATAATAAATCATATTTCATCGACGATCCTGATAATAATAATGATAATGATAATGAGAGTAACAAAGAGCGATACATGGAATATAAAATTAGACCTCCGATTATAAAATCCAAATGCCAAAATTGTGGTGTAGTTCTCGATCCGCCAGCAATGACTCTTCACCGTTGCAAAACTATTCCTAACAAAAAATTACTAATTGCACATATGTTAGATAGTAAGATTCCTGACTCTATAAAACCAACATTACCTACACCTGAAGTTAAAAAAGAAGAAAAAGAAGATGAAGAATTTGACTATAATGTGAAATGACCTGATCCTCTAGAGGAAATGAAAGCTGAAAGGAAACGTCGAGCAGCAGAAAGAAAAGAACAAAAACTTCGAGAACAAGCAGGGATCCAAAAAGCTAAAGATGAAATGGAAGAACGGAATGGAACTATAGTTAAAGGAATTAAAGAAGAAGAAGAATGATTGAGTACAGAGATTGAAGAACGAAAAATAAGGATAGATGGCATACGGAGCTCTATAGTTAAAGGAGATGAAACTCTGATAAAACTGAGAGAGGAAGAAGATCGGTTACTGAAAGAAAGAAATCAACAAATTATAGCCGAGGAGCAAAAGATAGCCGAGGAAAATAAGTTGGACGAAGAAATTGCGCAGATACTAGTGGAAATTGAAGAGAATAATAAAAAAATGGAAGAAGAAAGGAAACTTGAAGCAATTGAAATGAAGAAAAAAATGGAAGAAGACAAAAGACGTAGAGCGATTGAAAAGAATAATAGGAAAAAAAGTAAAAAAGATAAAAATGAAAAAATGGTAGAAGAAAAGAATCCTATACCATTATCACCGATCTACTTAGAACCTCTGAATTTCCCAGACAGTCCTGAATATTCACCGCTTAGCCCCGGGTTTAAAGAAGAAGAAGAAAGAAAACAACAAACGATAGCCGAGGAAAAGATAGACGAAGAGAAGAAGTTAGAAGAAGAGAAGAAGAAGTTGGAAGAAGAGAAGAAGAAGTTGGAAGAAGACATCGCACAGATAATGGCGAAAATTGAACAGAATAATAAAAAAAATGGAGAAGCAAGAAAACGTCGAATGATAGCTGGGGTAAAAGAAGAAGAAGAAGAAGAAAGAAATTTATTCGAACCTCCTATGAGAAGAGTGCACCCGGACTATGAAAGAATAACAAGTATATTAGGACCGCCGCCATTCACAAAAAATATGGTTCAAACAAAAGTTTCTAAAAAAGGAGATTTTAAAGTAATTACAATAAATAACGTCGATGATATTACCGATATAGATCAGTTCCTGTACTCACTACAACTAATGGTTAAAGATTTTATTCAGGAATTCAGCAATGAAAAAATATCAGCAAAAGTACAGATGGTTTTGGAATGTGAGTATACGAGACATCAGCCTGATGAAGAGGAACAGTTTTGCACTATGGCTTATAACACCAAAGCCGCTGAAATGCATAGAGAAAACGATGTAACAGAGTTTGTGAAAGAAAAATTTAAAGACCTGGTAACAAGAGAATCTCAACATCAACCATCGAGAGGGTCAGGCTGGGTTCTTAGAAGATGTACTAGGTTAATTCTGAAACTAAACAAATTTAACCCGTTAGCCGGCAGCTCATATATTGAATAACCGAAGAAAATCAGGGTTAGGAAAGCGTGCATAAACATCGAGAACAAAGAAGATAACAACTGCTTCGTGTACTCGGTTCTCTGTGCTCTTGAAACGCCAAAAAAACACCAACAACGCATCAGCAAATATGAAATCAGATTAACGATGTACTCTTCAAAGGATTCGAATACCCTATGAAAATAAAAGATATAACTGAGTTTGAAAAAAAAATCTACCAAAATATATGAAGGCTACCCCTTAATGGCGATTAATGTATACGATTTCGATGCAGGGTATAAAATTAACCCGCTAAGGATATCTGAGCGGTACGATGCTGAAAAAGAAATCGATCTCCTATACATCCAGAAAGAAGATAAATCACATTACGTATACATCACAAATTTGAACAGATTAGTCAGTTCGCAGATTAGTAAACATGATCATGCTACGTTCATCTGCAGACGCTGCCTGTCCCACTTTTCACAAGAAAATAAACTGATTGAACATATGATTGATTGTAAGATTCATGATCCTATAAAACCAATAATGCCTAAACCAGGTACACAAGCGGAATTTAAAAATCATAATTACAAGTTCGAGCACCCTTACGCGATATACATCGATTTTGAATGCTTGTTGGAATCTGTAAAAGAAGGAACTGATAACGATGTTAATACTAGAAAACGAAAAATGCACACACCGTACGGATACACCGTATATCTGGTTTCACGTGTAAACAACGAAAGGTTTCTCCCTGTTACTTACATAGCTAAAAATAAAGACGAGCTCACTACCGTTCCAAAGATGCTCGTTCAAGAACTATCCCGAATAATGGATTTAATCAAAGAAAAAGATACTACTATCCAACCGCTAGTGATGTCAGAGGAGGACTCTAAACATTACTATTCGACAACCCAATGCCATATTTGTGAGAATTCTATTGAAAAATCAAATGATAAAGCGAGGGATCATTGTCACCTAACATCAAAGTACCTGGGACCGGCACACGCAAGATTTAATTTAAATAGACGGTTACCTGTGAAAATCCCCGTGTTCTGTCACAATCTCTCACGCTATGATGCTCACTTGTTTGTAAAAGATCTATTCCAGTACGGTGGTGATGATCTGGAAACAACTGTAATTGCTTGTACCGAAGAGACTTACATCAATATTAAAAAGAATATTATTCAAATAGATAACGATAAACTACAGGGTAGGGATGATGAGAGTCGTAGATGGCTATCCTTCAGTTTCGTTGACACGTTCCGACATATGAATTCAGCCCTGAAAAAACTTGTAAATAATCTTCAAAAAGATGACTTCAACCATCTCCACAGGTTCATAAAAAATAACGAATATATTGAAGGAGAAGAAAATGAATTGTTCGATTTACTCAGGAGGAAAGGAGTATTCCCGTACGACTACATCAGCAATCTAAGCAAGTTAGATGAAGATCAAATCCTACCTCACGAAGCATTCTACAACGAACTGAATGGTGAGCACTTGAGCGACAGTGATTATCAACATTACATCAAAGTCTGGGATAAACTCAAAGTGAAAACTCTAGGTAGGTACTCGGACTTGTAAAATGCACTAGATGTTGTTCTACTCGCTGATGTGTTCAAAAAGTTCAGAAACGTTTGCTTGAAAACATATAAGCTCGATCCCACACATTACCTCACAGCACCTGGACTAGCCTGGGACGCAATGTTAAAACAAACGGGAATATCGCTGGACTTAATCAGCGACTATGATATATATCTAATGTTGGAAAAAGGTATCCGTGGTGGAATATCTCAATGCACAAAGCGATACATAAAAGCAAACAATCCGCTCGTTAAAGATTATAATCCTGCAGAAAAAGAAAATTATCTGTGGTACATTGACGCAAACAATTTGTACGGATACGCTCTCTCGGAATCTCTCCCTTACAAAGGATTCAAGTGGGTGGACCCTACATCAAAATCAATAAACGAATGGATCTGTTTGATACAAAAGTATAATGCCAAGGATAAATTAGGTTACATCTTTGAAGGTGATTTGGACTATCCAGAACATTTGCACGATAAACATAAAGATCTTCCGCTAGCACCCGAGCACTACAACGAAAAACTTTGTACAACTGTACTAGATAAAAGAAATTACGTAGTGCATATTAGAAATTTACAACAATATCTCGAGCAAGGGTTGGTTTTGAAACGGATTAAAAGATGCGTAGAGTTTGAACAAAAACCGTTTATAAAACAGTATATCGATATGAATACTCAAAAGCGGGCTGAGAGTGCGAATGAATTCGAGAAGGATTTCTACAAGTTGATGAACAACTCGGTATTCGGAAAATCAATGGAGAATGTTCGGTTGAGAAAAGATATAAAACTGTGCAACGAGGAGCGAGCGAAAAAATTCGCAAAATGGCCAACGTTCAGTAGATACACAATGTTCGATAAAGATTTCCTGGCCTGTCATATGGATAAACAAAAAATCAAGCTTGATAAACTTATCTACGTAGGGTTCACTGTCTTGGAGGTATCGAAAAATTTCATGTTCGATTTTTACTATAACAAGTTGAAACGTTACGATCCAACAATCGAACTGGCATACGTTGACACAGACTCGTTCTTCCTACTGACAACTAAAGAACCGGCTGCGATAATGAAAGAACATATTGAGGTGTTTGATGCTCATAAATTCCAGAAAGATCACTACTGTTACACAGATTCAAACAAGAACGTTATCGGTAAGTTCAAAGACGAGCTTAATGGATTGCCTGCTCAGGAGTTCTGCAGATTAAGATCCAAGTTGTATGCGTATTCATACATGAACAAGGATTTCGTTAAATGTAAAGGAGTAAAACGAAGCGTTGTGAAGAAAACAATCTACCTGGACAACTTGAAATCGTGTTTGTTCGACGGTAAGATAGAGCATAGAACTCAAGATCTGATCAGGAGCGATAAACATACGATATATTCCTTCAGACAGACAAAACTTGCGATTAGCGCGGATGATGACAAGCGGTTCATTCTAAACAATAAAATAGACACACTACCCTGGGGTCATTGGAGGATTTCTAAGATGTAATTAGCTATTATGAATATATTAATAAGATAGTGAAAATTAAACTTATAAAGCTTAGAGGTAATAGCCTTCAGTGCTGAATTTACGGTTAGATCATCCTATGCATTTGGACCCTGCAAAGAAATATTGTATTGCACTATTGGATCTCGAATTTGAATTGAATGAACCTGCAAAATACTTAATGAATGTAGAAGTTCATTGTAATTTAGTAGAACCTGCATTAGTTAGTTAATCATGGAACAAATGAACATGTACATCGAGAGGAAGATATCCTCTATCCATGCCATGTTGCGACGGGGACAGTTAAATATGTTACGAGTCCAGCTAGAACGATATACGTACCTATAAAGAACTTTATTCGGAAAATTAATTTCTTTAGATTAGAGATTCGAAATGGAAAAGATAGGAATTTACTTAAATTAAGGAATAAGGTAGTTGTATACATCGGGTTATTCGATTGAGAACATTAAACAAGCTATATACTGCCATAAATGTAAAAAGAACACTCAGAATATAAAAGCTGACTATGTTCAAACTAGGAACGGTCTCTGGAGAATAGCTGCAAAGTGTAAGGTTTGCAAGACGAATAAAAGTAAATTTGTGAAATCCGACGAGGTCAAACAACCGTTCTTGTTAGAGCGACAACCTATTCATAATGAAAAGTATGCAATTACATATGATGTTAAATCATCATCATCATCACCTAATGATATCTCGAACGGTGGAAAAAGACAGGTTGCTTTAGAACATCATAAACCTGTCCGTAAGAGATTCGATAAAAGACAAATTGTTACTTTGGGAATCGATGATTTATGGGCTGCAGATCTGATATTGATGCGGGAGTATGTCAATGTTAATGATGGATACAATTATATACTGAACGTTATCGATACATTTTCAAAGTTTGTGTGGAGCGAACCTTTAAAAAAGAAAAGTGGAGTAGAGGTGGCAAATGCTTTCGAAAAAATTATTAAACGAGCTGTAAAGGGGTCTCATAGAGCGCCTAATTTGTTGCATACGGATAAAGGATTAGAATTGAAGAATAAAGATTTTCAAAAGATTTTAAACTTTTATAATATTAAAATGTATCACACTGAAAACGCAGAGAAGTCCGCTATAGTAGAAAGATTCAACAGAACGCTAAACGGTAAAACGTGTTTAATTTTTGAAATGAAAGAAACGTACAGATGGATCGATAGCTTAAAATTAATGATCGATGAATATAATAACAGTAAACACAGAACAATCGCTATGAAACCTGTAGATGTGAAAACGTTTGATGAGAAGAATATTCTTGAACGAATTTACAGAGGTCATCAACTAAATATAAGTCCGGATTTTCAAATTGGTGACCGTGTTAGAATTTTTAAAGTTAAAAAGACCTTTGATAACAAGTATGCAAACAACTGGACTCGTGAAATATTCGTTATAGATAAAATAATTTATTCCAATCCTTTGACTTACAAGATTAAAGATATAAATGGGGAAGATATAACAGGATCATTTTACAAGCAGGAGTTATCTAGAACGGAATTTTAAATGCATGCAAATTAAAATAGAGATACTATGTAGGCTATTTATCGGTGATATATTATCATACGGTATCGGAACCTCCTTCAATTCTAACCGACATGAGATTTTATCTATTATATAAGAGGAAAATGAAACCGCTGAAAAAACAAATTATCGATGAAAAATATAAAATAACGGTTTACGATAACGAGCAGACAAAGGAAAATCAAGGGAAGATTCCAAATATCTTACGAGCTTTAATTGTCGGTTCTAGTGGTTGTGGTAAAACAACTTTGATGTTTAATTTCATTTACAAGGATTGGTTGGATTTTAAATACCTTTATGTTTTCAGTAAATCGATAGAACAGCCTATGTATCAAAACCTGCAGAAACACTATCGTAATGTTGAGAAAAAATTAAAAACATGGATCGCTCATTTCTTCAATAATTGTGAAGACTTTATTTCTGTAGATGATTGTAAAGAAAATTCGTTAGTAGTTTTCGATGATTGTTAGAGAAACAGAGTGAAATCAAAAATTACTTTACTCGAGGTCGGCATAAGAAAATCTCCTGCATATATTTATCACAGTGTTACAATCTATTAAATATGCAGGTTATAAGAAACAATGCTAATTTTGTATGCATTTTCAAACAGAATCAGCACTATACAAAAAATATTTTTAACGATTTCGTGATGGGAGATATGAAGTTTGAGAAGTTTGTTGACTTGTGTTCTAAATGTTGGAGTAGGCAGAACGGTTTCATAACAATCGATCTGACTAAGAAAGTGCATAACGGTAAATATAAAAATCAGTTTGAAGACTTACATATTTAATCAAGTGAGCGATTCGGAGAACGATAGGTCGTTCAGGGGGTCGTTTATGGGTCGTTTATTGATCGTTCAGGGGGTCGTTCGGAGAACGATAGAACCTTTATGGGTCGTTTATTGATCGTTCAGATGGTCGTTCGGAGAACGATAGACCGTTTATGGGTCGTTCAGAGGGTCGTTCGGAGAACGATAGACCGTTTATGGGTCGTTTATTGATCGTTCAGGAGGTCGTTCCTTTATCGCTTGTATTAGCTAAACTTCTTTTTTTATATATATTATATAAGGATGACGAATAAAATGAAAGTGACTGGTACGAAGAATATTACTGTAGCGAAAGCTAAACACCTCGATAAAATATAAAAAGAACTTATAGCGAAGTATAAAAGAGCGCAGTCCGTTCATAATGAGCGCAGTCCGTGAGGAAATGAAGCGTGAACTATTCAAACCGATTACTACTGCGTTAGAAAATTTACAGATTGAAATTACTTCCACAGATGTGGTACCTTTAAAATCAAAGCATCAAAACTTTAACGAATCCACCGATGAAGATTATGAAAATAATGAAGTATTTGATGGGAGTGAACAGAGCCTAGTACCTCCTACCCATCGTAGAGCAATTTCGCTCGATGAAAGTCAGACGGCTGGTAGTTCTGAAACTGCAAATAGTAGTTCAACTATTACGTTAGGACCGTTTGCTCAGTCATATTTACCTAGAGCTAAAGATCCTCAATTCAGTATTCGATTCGACCCTCTTTTAAAAACTTACATGATAGGAAATAAAGAAATAGAATTCGATTACAATGATATAATCGTAGATAGAAAGAAGTATAAAGGTACTCAAGGTTTATGGAGATTATTGGTTTACGCTGATGCACCTCCTCTCTCAGCATACGATTCTGAAGATTATTTGAATTATGTAAATATATTGTGGACGACCGATTAAATGTTTCAATTAAACAACCGTTCCACTAAGAAACCTAAATCCAGCAAAGGAGATAAATGGAAGAATTTGGTAAAACGTATTTGGATTTATAAATCGAATAAGAAAGGAAGTGGTCTGTTGGAGTATAATGAAAAGGATGTTGAATTCAAGTACATCACAAATTTAAATGAAATTTTGAGCAGACTAATCTTTATGCACGCGCAAGAACAAGCAGGAAACAATAATTTCCATAACGAGAAAATAGGGTTAGTAGAGTTCTTCCATAAGGAATTGGAAAAAATAATAGATACTCCCAAAGGAACCGAGTACCTTATACGATTCGTATCAACACTACCTCCGAAAATGATAAAAGGTGATCATATTGGTTCAGGATTATTTAATACAATATTGAAGAAGATCCCTTTTGAAATGCACGCACCTGGGTACCATTACTTAGGACCTGGAACACATCTGGAAGAACGACTAGCTAGTAATGATAAAGGAATAAATCAATTATATGAAGCTGCAAAACAGCATGATATTTGGTATAGAGATCATCCTAAAACAAAAGATCGGCATATCGGTGATAAAGTATTACAGGATAGAACTTGGGAACTGTTCAAATCTTCAGACGCTGATTTAAATGAAAGAGTGTGGAGTGGTATAACAGCTACAGCGATGAAAGTAAAAAGAAAATTCGGTATGGGTATCAAACCAAAACTGAAATTTCAATAGCGATACTGTTTGAAGATAGAAAAGTCGACTTCCAAATGTGAACAAAAGAAGAAGAAAAAATAACTATATAAGGGACAACTATGCAGAGTAAACTTAGAACGATTTTGTTTGTGCTGTTTGTGTCGAATAGCGAGATGTGTGCTGTAAATAATACGAGAGAAGCTACACAATATTTGCAGAACTTTGGTTTTATAGAAACATCGCAGAATGATAGTATTACTGATGTAGATTCGGAAAAATTTACTAATGCGTTGATGGTATATCAAGAATATTTTAATCTTCCTATAGACGGACAGCTTAATGAAGAAACAATAAAATTAATGAATTCTAAAAGATGTGGTGTACACGATGATGTGAATAGTTTTTCAGCATATCATATAAAATGGAAAACGCCGGTTTTGCAATGGCATTTCACTTATGGAAACGATGAAACTTTAAAGGTAGCAGAATCAGCATTCGCGGTATGGCAGGAACAGACTAATCTTGTCTTTAAACATAATCGAACTGATCAGGATATATTGATATCATATAAAAATGGGCTTCATTATAATCAGAAACGTTTTAAGAATACGTACACTCTTTGTTCTAGTCGTTTAGATGGGAAAGGACATGTACTAGGCCATGCACAATTTCCTAAATCGGATGGATATACTGTTGAGATTCACCTCGATAACGAAGAATTTTGGTTTTTAAAACACGATGAAAATAACTGTGCTTCTGATCAAACAAGTTTATATTCAGTTCTAATTCATGAAATCGGACACACTTTAGGATTGAGACATTCAAACAATCCGTTTGCTATTATGTACCCCTATTATAAGAGTACCAATACGAAGTTGTTTAAAGACGATATTCTCGGGATTCAAAATATGTACGGAATTCCAATTCAAAATAATAGAACTTCTTCAACCACACCAACAACTCCATCTGTTGTCACATCTACTATTCATCAATATACTACGACCGAGCAATCAACTGCAAAAACCCAAAGAACGTTATCTCAAGCCCCGAAACTCTGTAATATAAATAATGTTAACACCTTCTTAATCGTGAATGAACATTTATACACGTTTTTTGAGCAATGGGTCTGGATAACAAAACTGGAAGAGAGCAGTTATAAGAGCGTACAGCGTATACACGATTGGTTGTACTTCCTCCAGAATAATTTTAAAGGTGTCATGCATCTCTATCAGTGACCGAACAATGATATAATATGTTTCACAAATAATATAATCTACTCGATCGAATTTCCGTCTCTAAGACTTTCAACAGAATATCCTAAAGACAGTTCGGAAATAGGAATCCCTAAAACCGCAGAAATACGTACTGTTGTTAATACGTACTCAGGATGAACATTTTTATTCTATAACAGTATATATTATGCGGAAATAGATGAATGCGCTTTACAAAGTAAACATCATGGGATGATATATGACAAATTTTCGGGGATACCACCTAGTATAGATTCCGTTTTCAGATACAAGAATGGCTTGTTATACTTCTTCAAAAACACGACCTATTATGAGTTTGATGAATTTACTCAAAGACTGATTAAAGCTGAACAGTTTGATCTCAGAGTGTTTGGAATGAAATGTGAGAGAACTACGTTTACTGATATTTTAGAACGGTTTCGCAATCTTGTTTCAAAATTGAGTGCTATGACTTCCTCCGTCAAACTCGAATCAGCATAGTAAATGTATATAATAAGGTGGGATAAAACGAAAAATGACTCATACTATCTGTGTTAATTTAACTGAGGGTCAGAGATGTAAATTACGTTCTGCGTTTAAACGAATATTAGGTGCTAGTATTCGACTATCAGCTGCAGGAGTTAAAGGAGGTAAAGATAAAATTGTTGTAACAGACCGACAATTTACTAATGTACAGAATAGTTTACGAAAAGGAGCTGGTTGTACTTTAACATTACCATACAAGCAACTCAACGACAACAAAAAAGGTGGGTTCCTTCCTTTGGTGTTTGCAGGTATAGGTGCATTGGCAGCTTTGATGGGTGGAGGTGCGAGTATTGCAAACTCGGTTATTGATTACAAAGATAGTAAGAAAAAATTACAAGAAGAGATCCGGCACAATAAAGCTATGGAAAGCCGTTCAGGGAAGGGTTTAATGGTTAAGAAAAACAGTAAAATAAATAAAAATAATAAAATAAATAAAATCGATAAAAAAAAATAAAGTAATCGAGCCTCTAACAAACGTTGACATCTTGTATTACGCAGAAAATAAACTAAAAATTAGTAATTTTAGAGGAGTGTTTATGCGGGATGAGTTGCCCAATATTCCTAAAATAATTGAATGCGGTGTTATCAATTTAGAAGATTATAAATCTAAAGGTTCACATTGGACGGCATACTATAAAGATAAAACTAAAAAGTACTATTTCGATTCTTACGGTGATGCTAATCCTCCTAAAGAACTTGTGGAATATCTAGGTAAGAACTATTTGTTTTACAACAGCGAAAGAATACAACAGTACGAAGATCCTCCAATATGTGGACATTTATGTATCACTGTCTTATACTTTCTATCTCGAGGAATTCCGTACCAAATAATTATAGACAAATTGAATGAAAATAAGTATTTATATAGAATGATTTTAGAGTAAAAGTTTTAACCAGAAACATCAGTGAAAAGTATGTCCTTTTTTTTCTATGTATATAATAAGGGGAGTGAAATGGAACAAGTATTTGCTAAGTACGTTAACGATATCACCAGATGTGAATATAAATCTTATTATCCTACGAGCACGTTAAACTTCAATTCACCGAATAAGAAAACAGAGTTTATGATCGACTATGGAGATTCGTTTTAAATATCAGTTCTACATAAAAGGTAAATATTTAAAATCTGATGGAACAGCATATCCTGAGAAGAACAGTGTTAAATTAATCGACAATTTCGTACCGTACTTATTCTCAAAGATCGAAGTTAAAAAGCATAACCATTTAATAGATGAAGTCGAACATCCCGGTATAACGAGTTCTATTAAAGCCATAGTATCATATAAAAGTTCTGATAGAAACGCGTTAACTAATTGTGGCTACATTTCCCGATATGTAAGAGACATTAATACATTCTATGTACTAGGTGATCTCGCGCACTTGGGGTTAGGGTTCTTCGAAGATATCAACACTCCTATTTACAAAGGAGGGTTCACGATAACGTTTATACGTTCTGACGATAGTGAGGCCTTTCACCGATGGATTTCTTCTACTACGGGTGCAACGTTACCTGAGGAAGGGCAAGTTGTAATAACCGAGTTCATTATTAGAGTTCCTTTGATAGAATTTAAAACCACATCGAAGATCATGCTGATTAAACAACTAACAGATTTAAAAACGGTTAGATTTGAATTCAGGAAATGGCAATGTATTCAAAAACTTTTAGGTAAAGAATTAACTACATTACAATACGATATAACTAACATATACAGGAACGTTAATAATCCTACGTTTATTCTGATAGGCTTTCAGAAGAAATCGGTTGCTCAGATTGAAGATTGTTCGGTCTTCACTAACGCTAACGTATAGAACATTAGGGTAAAAATTAACGATGAAACCTATCCTGATGAGATGATGAATTTAAATACATTAAGCGGAAATTATGCGGTTGCTTATGAGATGTATAAAGATTTCCAACGCGTGTACGCCGAAGATCAAGATATGTTACACGATCCGGTTAATTTCATGACTAAATATTGCGTTTACGTAATCGATACTTCAAAACAACCCGAAAACATTTCAGGATCTAGAAACAATATAATACTTCAAATAGACTTTGCAGCTGCTACTACCGTTGAACTGAAAGCAAATGTGGTTATAGTCTCCCATGCTAAACTAAACTATGATATCATTAACAACACGATCAGAAAGGTTTAAAATTTAGAAGATGCAGTAGCGAACATTAAAATCTATATAAGAACCAACAAAAAAATATAAAAACCAACAAAAAAAATATATAAAAACCAGCAAAAAAAAGATTTAATTTATATTTTACTATTTTTTTTAACTCTCCCCATTACTTTGAGGTGTAGAATTCTACTCGAATGTAATTTTTATTCTCATCGTACTGGACTTCAAAGTAAAGTTGAGGAGCTTCGTTCAATCCCTTTAAGTTATCAGAATCGATTTTAGAATATCTCGCAGGCAGAAAACATTGAAAATCTTCGCTTTCGATCACAAGCCGTTCTCCGTATTTACACTTTACCCTTCTTAGCTCTTTAACTTTATATTTTAGATTCTGCTCGAGATCAGTTAGTTTTAGCGTTTTCTTATAATTATTGAACCGTTGATCTATAATATTAAAGTCAATTACGTAAAAGTTTTTAATTCCGTTTGTTTGTTCCATGATTTACGAGATGGCTCTCCTTACTATATAACTTTTTATAGGAAGACTTAAAATTTAATTTTTTTATTACGATATTGAATCTTCAGATTCGTAGTAGTAGTTATACTCTGAGTACCCTCCATCCCACTTCCATTGCAACTGATGGTTTTCTTTACTTAGTGAATCAGTCTCGTATTCAGTCTCTGATTCAGTCTCGTATTCAGTCTCGTATTCAGTCTCTGTTAGTTTATTTATATTTTTTTCGCTGTTTGCTTCATCGAATATATTTATAATTTTTTCGCTGTTTTCCACAAATGGACAAAAAATGTAGGGCGAACATTTATTTATAATTTTTTCGCTGTTTGCTTCATCGAATATCGCCATCGCGTTTTTCCTAAATGAACGAAAATTGTAGGGCAAACAAGGGGGAGACTATAACCCTAAGTGTCGGAGTCGGTTTACGTATCCGCATTAATTGTTCCACTATTCCGAGAACTTTTGTCAAATCCGTTGGACTACGCCGACGTTGAAAAATCGTCGTTATCGATATACACTGCTGAGATGTTTGTCTCCTCATCGACACGGTCACCATCCCTAACAACGTTGTTTGTTTGGTTAATCACACTTGACGCTGACATGTTTTACGAGATGTCGTCTCTTTACTATATACTTTTTTATACGAAGACTTGAAAGTACGAAGGAAGATCTAAAAGTACGAAAGGAAGATCTAAAAGTACGAGCGGGGTGACCTAGGAGTGCGCTAGAACAAAATTACTGGCGCACCTTCAGGTTTACAAATATCTAAAAGTACGAAAGGAAGATTTAAAAGTACGAGTGGGGTGACCTTGGAGTGCGCTAGAACAAAATTGCTGGCCCACGGGAGATCGTAGATCAAATTCTTCGGCACTTGTTAGCACAAAGTCCGCCAACCCGGCACCAAATCTCCCGTGGGCCAGAACCGGCATTTCCCTAACTACTCACATATTTATAAAAAACTTAATTAAAGTTACATATTTATTTTCAGATAAACAGAGGACAAAGTTAATTATGATCTGATATTAATATTACTTAACTACAGTTATTACAGATATGCAACTATATATTTATGCAGTAAATTTTTTATGTATAATATTTGTGTTATGTTTCTACTTATATTGGAACTAAACTGTCTACTTTTCCACTGCAACATGAGTAGCACCATTAATCATGTTTATTCAAGGTGACCGTTTCTGCTATGTCAAGGTTTAAACGGGATCTCTAAATAGGGGAATATATTCCTATTACATTTTTTAAAACTTGTTTATTATTCTATAAGCCTTTATATAACAGTGTGTTCTTAAATAAAAACAGTACAGTGCCATTGTACAAGAGATCAAGCTATACAAGTTCCATGGTTTATAAGACCTCTACCTGTATACAATTTAAAAAGACATTATTGTAATTTATAAAACACAATACATTAAGAAGTTATTTTATTATTACTCTAGTAGGTATTAAAATTGTTATAGCAGACGAGTCGAATTTATTGGCAATAAATAGAAATAGCCTATTCAGGAACTTCTGAATGGTTAGAAACAAATGCCCCCTTGTCGTATAGTCTACCCCACTATAAAAGTCTGTCATCCGATTACTCTCGCTCTTTATATCGATATTCTATTGTTTTCTTGATTTGGTTCTTTCAATCTGTTTTATTGATTCACAGTTTTTAATCAATATTTGCATCGCACTGTAATACACATTAAAATCTTTATAACTCTAATAGTAGTACATTCACAAGTTCTGTTGATAATTTAATCGTTTTGCTTAGACATAATATTTACTATACTGCAACAATATTTAGATCAAATCAATAGGAATAATAAAAACATAGTTAAATCTAGCAAAAACTCAACCTAAATATCCTCTTAATTTATGTCTATAATCCACACTATTAAATAAACAAATATTAATATACAAATTTAGTTTTTACTGCTAAGTTTGGAATAATATACAAAATTACCGAAATTATTCGATTTTTTAAAATTTCTAGACAAATTAATTATTTCAATAAAGTTTTTATTAGTTTTTAAAAATTGCAGTTTGAGTATAAACAATTTTAAATGTACATCTTTTATCAGAAATTATGTTTACATTTAGTTTGAGTTGTTGTGGCAACTAATATTAATGTGGGCACATCTTACTAGGTAGATCAGTTTAACATAGATACTGTGTGGATATTCCAAACAAGTCAAAGTGTTCAATTGTAAATCCTAGTGATATTTTTACAAACTAAAAGCGTTTTCTGCGCATGTAAAGCAACTAAATATGTATAAATATAAGTCCGTATATTTGCTATGTAAAACTTATTTAAAAGTTGACTGCTAATCAATGGTATGGTAGAATGTATTATTGTTGTTTAGTTGGTTGATTTTGATGTTATTTTAGACAAATTAGACAACCTGTCATAGAGCAATTAAATAATTAATAGAATTTACCAATCCCTATTTAAGTATTTTGTAAACGGAAACTAAAAAACAATGACAATAATTTTAGTATGCCCTATGCCTACTAACGTCAATTGTTCTTATTTATTAATGCAATAAATGATGGGATAAGCTATGTTAATAATACTGAGGCGAATTATAATAGAGTTGTTGTAGCAGCTGAATAATCGTTCTCAATCTGTCCTAACTTTAGTGATGTCAACCTATATAACTGCAAATGTTTCTATAAGTGTGCTATTGTTGTCTATAATTGTTTAAAGAACACCTGCAACTAGTAACTTGTAAAACTTACTCAGCTTACATTCATAAATTGTTATCGTAATCTGAAACATAACTTAATTCCCTTAAGGAAGATTATACAATGTCCAAAAAAAAAAAAACAATTAATTTAGGCCCATGAAAAGAATCACAAAAAGTACCTAATAAAATGAAGTACCAACATTTCGGCACATTTGATAAGTTAATCATTTCAAAACAAATTCGCAAATTACAAAACTTATTCATATTTTACTAAAATTTAAGCTGAGGTAAATTATGAACCTCACTTGATATTTTGCCCTTCAAGATAATGTTATTGGTACAGTGTAAGCAGCAAGTAGTACTAAATAGTTTGTTAACCCTGCATGTACAGTAGATTAAAAACAAATAATTTGACCACACAGTTGTACCGACATGAGTTGAGCGAATATCCAAATTTAAGTTTATCTGTTTTAGGGTTTCAACAAATTATTTGAGAAATTTATCTACTCACGCAGGTGCTGAATAGCTCCCTATGTGTATGAAATATATTAGTAGAATTTGTTCGCGCATAAGCCTCCAGCTTCGATTCACGCGCTCCTTCTTTCCACAGCGGAAAAACTCGTAGAGTTTGATCTCCTATATTTGAGGCCTCGGGTTATAAATTGCTTCGCTTCGCTCTCATCGGTCAAACTCTGCAGTCGGCCTTGGATCAGAAGACCCCCTAGGTAAAATAACCCAACGTTTACCGGGAACTTTTATGGTGTTGTACGTTTTGATCGATTTTGGGTTAACCAAGTGAGCTATAAGGTCATGTAAAATAATAAAGTGGGCATAATAAAATCCTACATTTATTTGATTAGATAAAACTCTAAAAAAACTTCCATTCTCGTACACAAAATGTAAACAAGTAGTTACTTCCAGTCATAAACGTGATTCCGGTGGTTGAAATTTTTGGCTAACGAACTTTTCCTAGCAACGTAGACAAATAACGTGTGTACCAAATTTGGACCTCTTCGGATTTAAAATATGTCCGTTAGGGTGCGAACAAATATATACGTATGTTACTTCCGTTCGAAAACTTGCTTCCGGTTGTTGGATATTTTGTTAACGAACTCGTCTGAGCGTCATAGACAACCAATGTGTTGCGACGGAAATTAGCAAGTCGCAAGGCGCTAATTAGACTTGCTAATTAGACCCACAAAACATTAAAAGTTAACGAATTAAAATTTTAAAGACAGCATAAGAATTAGAAAATTAAAGCGTAAATAAAAGAAAGAATAAGTTTTTGATGATATATGAATAGTTTCAGAGTTATTAAAGAAATCAGTTAAACTTTTTATCAATCAAAATAATAACAGACAGAAGCGATATTTTGTATTTTGTGTTGAAAACGCAGTTGCGTAAATTTAATATATTAATTTTGTTCAATAAATTGTTTATTTCTTGAAATAGTTGCTAAAATCATTTATAAAATTAGTACAATACCATAAATCATTAAGTGCTCTAATTATAAGGATTCAGGTGAGGCAAAAGTGTTTTCTGATCATAACAAGTATATCTCCACCGGGGACGACCTCGAGATCGGAGTTAGAAAAAGAGCTAGTGTACTAAAGAGAAAACAAAACAAAAGTTTTCTAAATTTTTTAAACAAGAACTGGAAATTAAAGGAAACCAATTTCCAATTCTTGCCGTCGCATCAACCTCACAAAAAGGGTCATACGGGCAGGTACAAGTTGACCGAATTTCAAAAATAATAAATAAAATTAAATAAAAGGTAAAATGTAAGAAAGAGTGAAAAGAGAAGTTAAGGGGTATAGAGAGAGGGTTGTGCGTGGCAAGTGGCGCCCAACGCGTTGGCTGAATGAAAAATAGAATTTTAAACAAATAAAAGATTTATTTTTCATTGAGATAACGTACGAACCAGTATAAGTGATCAGAAAACAATTAGCCTAATTATACATGTATTAGAGATAAGCAGTGCAATTTTAAGTGAATTAAAATAAATTGTGTGTTAAAAATAAGTTAAAATTAAAAATGGCATCGGGACAGAAAAAAGAGGAGGCGGATATTCAAAAAATGTTGAAATTAATGTCGGTCGAAAGACAAGAACGTTTGGCGAAAGAGAAAGAACGTGAAGAAAAAGAGTTAGCCGAGAAACGCGAACGAGAAGCGGAACGACAAGAACGTTTAGCGAAAGAGAAAGAGCGCGAAGAAAGAGAATTAGCGAAAGAGAAAGAACGCGTAGAAAGAGAATTAGCCGAAAAACGCGAACGGTTTGCGGAAAAACAAGCCTGGTTAGCGAAAGGGAAAGAGCGCGAAGAAAGAGAATTAGCGAAAGAGAAAGAACGCGAAGAAAGGGAAAGAGAAAGTCGCGAAGAAATATTGTCAGCTGTATGCGGACTAAAAAATGATTTAAATAAAGGGATAGAATTAATCTAGGGCAGAGTAGATCAATGTGAAGTAGCGATAGTGGAAATAAGGGAGGAAATAGACAAGCTCAAAGAAGCGGAAAGTTTAAATAGTAGTAAGATAGCCAGTTAGTGTGGAAGTAGAAGCAGTAAAAACTAGCGAGAAAAAGTTAGAAATGACAATGAAAGTTTTGGAAAGGAAGGTTAGGGAAATAGATACAAATAGAGGTGTAGGGGGAGCAGAAAAAAAGAGTCGTTTATGTAAATGCGAACCAAAGCGAGCAAAAAATTTCGGAATTTTGGGGAAAACCCAGGGAAAGCCCTATGAAGTTCATAAAGGACATGGAAGAGCACTTTTCCGAAATAGATCCTACATTAGACGACGAAGAAAAATTAAAAATAATAGAGAGATATTTAAAAGGGGCAGTGTTAGACTGGTGGGGAATCGTAAAACGAGACAGCACAAATTACTCAGAGTTTAGGGTGAAATTTGTGGAAAACTTTTGGGGATACCAGGCGCAACAAACATTGCGTAACTTAATAGAAAACGGCAAATATAACGACCAAGGACCCATGTCCAGAGTCGATTACTTTTGTAAAATGGTAACTAAAGCTACACATCTTAATCCACCAATTCCTGAAAAGTTTATAATAAAAATAATTTTAAGGCATTTTGACCATCGTATAAGGGTTGCGAGCGTAGGAAAGCCTAGCGAAAGCTTCGAAGAGGCTATCGAGCTTTTAAAAGGGCATTTGAGGCGATGGGGAGGGAAGGCAGAAGAGATGTTAGACACGACGGACCAAGAAATTACGGAAATTTTGAAAGACAACCGACAAGGACCGCGGGCTCTCAAAACCATCCTAAAAACCCTAACCAGAAATCCTATGGGAACCAACCTAGTACCAGCCAAACTCAATATCCGAAAAAACCTAGTCCTTTTAATACCAACGTTCCAAAACCTAGTCCAAAAAACTAGTGCGTCCAGTCTCAAGATTAGAAGAACACGGAAAAAGGAAATTGACAGCGAATCAGGAATCAGGGACCGAAGATAAAAGCCAAAAAGTTAAACAAAACCTCAAAAATCTAAATTTAAATTTTCAAAAAGAAAGTCGGTTACAATTTCAACTCAAAAATATTGCTTTCGATATACGGAAGGAATTACTGCAAGAGCCTAATAACATAGAACTACAAAAGGAGGAAATAAAATGTCCTGAAATAGAAATAAAAATTAACGAAGAAGAGTTAAACTTAGAAATCGACACGGGTGCTGCATACTCTTGCATACAATCAGAATATGTAGAATATTTAAAAACGAAAGGATGCAAATTAATGGAGTTACCTGTAACAAACGTTGAGGTCGTAACAGCAATCAAAAATAGGCGGCAGAAAGTAGCAAAGCAGGCAATACCGTTAAACATAGGAGGAAAATAAGTAAACGGCATTTTCTTAATAGTACCTAAATTGTCAACAAAAGCCATAATGGGTTGCAATTTATTAAATAAACTAAAAGCAATCATAAATTTAGGGCACAAATTTGTAACGTTACAAATAAAGGGAGAAAAAATTAAAATAAGCTTTGACATAAATAACAAAAATCAAAACAAACAGATAAATAGAATATACAAAAAAAAGGACGTGTCCAGGGAGCAGAAAGGGAAGAAACCGAAGGAGGCAGGCGAGACGAAGGAAAATGGAGGGGAATGAGTGTTAGGGGATTGAAATCTAAGAAAGAAATAAGATTTAATCCAAAGCTAAAATTAAAGGAGGTGTTACTAGCGGAAAAAGAGCAGAGCAGCCAAATTTTAGTTAAGGGGCAAGAGATGAAAAAGATACTAGAGTCCGGGGAGTTAAGTGCGATGAAAAAGATACGACTTAACACAAAGGAGCGAACACAAAAGGTCCGGGAGGCAGAAGAAAGCAAGTAATTAAGAAAATTAGAAGATAAGCAAATAAATAAAATAAACAAAAATAAACTAATACAAATAATCAACCAGCCAACCAAAAGATAACTAAGTAGATGAAATAAATGGGGAAAAATAACCAAGGGAAGAAGAAACAAATTAGGAGGAAAACCTAAGGTGAAGCTGAAGGCGAGGCGGCAAGTAAACTTAGGAAAGATAGGCCTAAAAAAGGAAGCGCTAAAAACGTGTAGCATATTGGATAAGAAACAAGAAAGGAAAATATTAGAGTTGATGAATAAATATAGTGAGGTTTTTAGTGAGATTCCAGGAAGGTCGAACCGATATGTGCACACTTTAAGGGTAAAAGAAGACGCCACATATGTCAATAGAAACTATCCTATACCGATTAATTACAGAAAACAGGTCCAAGAAGAACTAGACCGCATGCTAGAATTGGACGTTATAGAACGTTCAAGAACGGCATATATTAATCCTATGGTAGTAGTGATGAAGCCGAATGGAACGATAAGATTATGTTTAGATGCTCGTAGGTTGAATCAAATTATAGAACCGGATTACGAAAGTGCACCCCCGATACAAGAAATATTACAAAAAGGAAAGAATAAAAAATTCATAACTAAGTTTGATTTAACGACGAGTTTCTGGCAAGTTCCTTTAGACGAAGAATCCAAAAAGTATACGGTATTTCTATATAACAACAAGGTCTATAATTACAAAGTTATTCCATTCGGACTTCAAAGCTCTCTAGCTGGATTGGTTAGGACTATAGACATGACCTTAGGGAAGGAAGTGAATGATTTTACCTTAGGATATGTGGACGATGTATTGTGTATTTCTGAGACATTCGAAGAACATTTGGAACATCTAGAAGTCATTTTTAAAAAATTTAAAGAGGGGAATATTACGATAAATCCGACGAAAACGTGATGTTGCCAGGAAAAAGTCAAATTTCTAGGTTATGTATTTTCCAAAGAAGGGGTTAGTACGAATCCGGAGAAGTTACAAGCGATAAGGGACTTTCCGAGACCGACAAGCAAAAAGAAATTGCAATCATTCTTAGGTTTTGTCAATTATTATTCGAGGTTTAGTCTTAAATATGCCGAAGCAACAAAACCATTATTAGCATTATTAAGGAAAGATGTGTCGTGGAAATGGAATGACGACATGGAAGTTGCTTTTAACAGAGTGAAAGGGCTGTTTAAGGAGGCAGTAACTATTGTACACCCAGTAGAGAACCAGGGCACATATTTACAAACAGATACAAGTGATTATGCCATTGCGAGCCAGTTATATCAACTAGATAGACAGTCAGGGACAAATGCAGGTGATAGGGTTTGTGAGCAGAACTTTAAAGCAGGCAGAATGCTTTTACACTATTTGCGAAAAGGAATTACTAGCCATCGTACATGGTTTAAAAAAGTTTAGGCCTTTGATTTTGGGTGCACCACTGACCATTGTCACAGACAATAAAGCACTAAAGTTTCTACCAACCTGTAGCTTTGCAAACGCCGGTTGACGCGTTGGATACTGGCAATACAAGAGTACAACGCGAACATAGTACATTGTCCAGGAAAAGAGAACATTCCGTGCGATATCGTAAGCAGGATGTACGATGGCGAAGAAGCCAAGAAAAAACACAACCCGACTCGTATTAAGATAAACCAGATCAAGATAAACAAAACTGCGAATTTTGAACGAATAATGCAAAATTTTCGAGCCGAACAACAGGCAGATAAGGTCCTAAGTAATATTATAAATAACATAGATCAATTTAACAAATACAGAATGCACGATAATACGTTGTACATACAAATTAGGAATAAATGGAAAATAGTGGTGCCAAATAACGTCAAGGGACCATTTAAAAGAAATGCATAAAATATATGGACACTTAGGAAGGAATAAACTGCAAAGTATAATAGGGTCAGCGTTCAGCATAACAAATTTAGGAGTTGCAATTTTAAACTAAATAAAGAAATGCCAAATATGCCAACTAGCAAAACATACAAATAAGTATTTGGAAGGTGTTACAAAGCCTATAGTAGTCCAAGATAAAGGACAGCTAGTTGCGATTGATTATTTAGGACCATTACCTAGAGGACAGGGACAGGTACAACATGTGCTGGTGGTAGTTGACGTGTTTTCTAAGTTTGTTAAGATGTATGCCGTAAGAAATCCAACAACGAAAAATACCATCAATAATTTGCAAGAATACTTTCAACGGGAAGGCCAACCGAGAAAGATATTAACGGACTATGCAAGAGGATTTACTTCACACAGGTGGCAAGAATGGACAAACGAACGAAACATCGAACATGTGCTGATTCCGGTGCGACATCCCCAAGTAAACTTAGCCGAAAGTGTAAACAAAGTAATTGGTAGGATGCTGCGCACATACTGTTACGATGCACAACCCACATGGAGACGCTACCTGCACTTTATGGAGGACCTTATTAACAATACGCCAAACGAGACCACGGGTTACACGCCGCTACAAATCCAACATAATGTAGAGCCACAATGTATGGCAGGAATATTTTCCGCAAGACAGAACGCTGCGGGCAGTAGAAACCTGGGAAGAGAAGAAAGAAAAGTGTCTGCAAAGGATAATAAACAAAGGAAATGGGCGAGCAGAGAAGAAAAACAAAAATATAAGGGAAACACGATTTCAAATAGGCGACAAAGTCTTAATAATAAAAGGAAATAGAGCCAGCGCTGAGAGTCAGGAGACTGAAAAGTTAATGCTCATATATGGTGAACCTTATGAGATTTTGAATATCATAGGCCGGAAATCATACGATGTATACGACCCGGAAACACGAAGATCGAAAGGTGTATATGACGTAAGAGACATAAAAGAATACATCGAACCATATGAAATAATAAAGTGTAAATATTAATAGATTATAAGTTGTAAATAGATATAAGAAATAACCAAGAATTTAGAAATAAGTAGAAATTTAAATCGCCGAAATCGGATAAAAATTGAAGGAAATACAGCGAGTTAGATAACATAAGCGAACTACAACGATCAGCTGATTTGAAATGAGGGGAATGACCTGAAACTCCACACTAGGTCAAATTCAAAGTGCAATACGATTTTCGAAAGAATGTTGGAAAATAACAGGAAACTTCCCAATGTTCGAAATAACTTTCGATCCCGGCTAAAGTAAATAAACAAAGTACGTTCACCCAGGATACTAATGAGTGTGACAGAGAAGGAAGGTCCATTAAGAAGTATGAATAAAATTCGATTAAAAAGGACATCGGCTAAGCAAATAATTACTTCCTGCAGACGAGTCAACAAAGAGGGGAACGCAGAAGCGAGCAGAGTCGTAATATCCTAGTGATTATCTGTTAACAAAAAATATTTACCAGTGTGAGATTTTTCAAACTAATTGGGAATAGTTTCGAGGGCATAATCCAACTTGATAATTTGGTACGGTTAGGTAGTTAAGTAATTAGTAAATATATAAGCAGTTCAATTCAATTAATATCAAATAACTCATAATTATGTAATGTATTAAAATTGTCTTATAATTCCAGCAGCAGTGGAATTTCTTCAGATGTAAATTGTAAATAAATATGTGTGTAATAATCAAAGTTAGGTAATAGAATACAGACTGAGGGGAAAGAAGGTCTAACCCAAGGTAAATTAATATGTAAATTTGTTAAGATTAGAATGTTACATCAACTGTTAGAAATAGGAACAATTTTGAGTTAAAGTAAAACAGATTTCTCAAGTTAGAAAAACAAATAAATCAGTTTCATTAAAAAGGGGAATTTGCGACGGAAATTAGCCAGTCGCAAGGCGCTAATTAGACTTGCTAATTAGAACCACAAAACATTAAAAGTTAACGAATTTAAATTTTAAAGACAGCATAAGAATCAGAAAATTAAAGCGTAAATAAAAGAAAGAATAAGTTTTTGATGATATATGAATAGTTTCAGAGTTATTAAAGAAATCAGTTAAACTTTTTATCAATCAGAATAATAACAGACAGAAGCGATATGAATTGTACTAAGTTAAATCGACAAGATAGGACAAGAAAATTCCTGTCGAGAACGGCAAGAGTTTGGCAGCTTCTACTTGTTGCTAGGCAGATCTAAAACCATGTTAAATTTTGATAATTATAAATGTTGTATATTATTTTAGTTAATTAAAAAGAGGGGAAAAATACGAATAAAACAGTATAAAAAGTTATTTAATAGAGTAATTAATTTAGGAGTTGTAGTACAAAAGGTAAGACCAAAAAATGAAAAATTGTTTGTGTCGAATAAATTCAAAAAACTAATTAGGCCTAATAGAGACCTAATAAGGCCTATAAAGGAATAGCCCAAATTCATTTCAAAATAAAATAACTTAGTAACAAAAAAGGATTTAAAGTCACTTTTTTGCCTAAAAAGGCCTATAACTTCAAAAATAAAGTTAATCAAAAAGTGGAAAAGGGGGAAAAATCGACAGACTAACAAAAGGTAATTATGCAAGGTTTAGACAAAAAATCATAATTAAAATTAACGTAATTAAAAAATAAAAATAAATAACTTTAAAGTTAAATAAAAGGGAGAAATAATTAGAATAGTCTGTAATAAATGGCAGAACAGGTTAGAAAATAGATAAATGCATTGTAATATCACTTGAGATGTGAGAAATTTAAAATTGGGGGGGGGGGGGGAA
>JAGFPH010001962.1:210816-228896 GCA_018207615.1 Philaenus spumarius
GGGGGGGGGGGGGGGAATAAAACACAAAAATCGGCAGCGCAAAATTAGGCTTCCAAAAATCAACCATAGCGTGAGAACCAAACAAGATAGAAGAAATCCAAAAACATATTCGTTCTTTTGGGAACCAAACGAAGAGGATAGGAAGAAGAAAAGTCCAAATTTGATAAAATTCACGGAATTAAATTTCAAAATTCAACGAAAACTTGCGAATCAAATAACATGGCGAAAAAAGGGCGCACGAATTCAACTCAAAGGGCTACGTAAGCATAAGGTCGTCATACACAAAATGAGACCAAGAAAACCAAAATTGGGCCAAGGACAAGAAAGTTACGGCAGTTTGAAACTTTCAAAGCCAAATTGCAAAGATTTCAGGAATCAACACGCCGAACAAAAGTAAACAGTAACAAGACAAATCTGCCAAATAGAGGAGGGGTTAGAGCCTACAGTCGGGAGACCTGTCGAGTTAGTTCAGTTTTAGATACCAGACCGTCACCACGTACTTCAGAGATCCTAGAAGGGCTTTCCAAGAGACTAGCTGAGGGAACGATCGCAGTGGAACACTCGCAAGAATAGCGGACATTGGGCGTCATCAGCATAAGTCAGAGAGAGAGTAAATCTTGAAGAAATTGAGGCGAGGACCTATCTAACTAAACTCCGGTCAAGAGTAACGGGCCGAAAACCGAGTGTAGGAGTTTTGTCAACGGGTATCAGGTAGAAAGGGTCCCCATCCGCGAATTCCTCATACTGCGGAGTTTTGCCATCGGTTGGGGGTGGGCGCGAGAGGGGGAGGGGGAGAGAGAGAGATTCCTGTAGAGAAGAGAGACAAAGAGACTCTTCTAGCGATTATAAAAGAAAGAATTCTGCCAGGTACAAAAATCATAAGCGATTGTTGGAAAGCATATGAATGCTTAAGTGTATACATACTATTTACGTTTCTTCATATTATATAATTAGAATAAAAAAAAACTAGAGGACTTACCTAAACTGTTTAGTCACAGTATTTTGCCGATAACAGTATGATTATAATATTTGTATAATTATAATATTTCTTCGTATTATCACTTTATATAATTAGAATAATTAAAAAAAAAACTCGAGGACTTACCTAAACTGTTTAGTCACAGTATTTTGCCGATAACAGTATGATTATAATATTTGTATAATTATAATATTTCGTCGTATTATAATTACGAGAAAGGTGGATGCTCTTTAATAATGGTCGTCAACCCCAAGCGTAGACAACCCTGACAATCGCTCTCTCTCCCTCCCTCACACTCTCTTTCTCCCGCCCCCAACGTTGGCAAATCTCCGCACCAAGAGGTTGCCAACGGCATCCCCCCCATCTACCTGACACCCGTTGGCAAAACTCCGGTTCCCCCGAAAACCGTACTGCCATTGGGACTTAACTGGACCTAGGAGGATTCCGGAGGACCAACACCACCAGGATTGGGAACCGAAGACAGAACATCTTGTTTGTTGTAAGTAACTGATTATCAAGTTGTTTTCGAGTCTAGGAAAATTTTAATAAATTCAAAAATCAATAAATTAAATTAATAAAATAAAGTAAATGCAGGGGAAAGTGTAAGAAAAGTAAAATCATTTTAATAATAATTAACTCGCATCTCACAGTGGTAAATATCGACGAAAATTTAATTATAAATATATATTCATTTTATCCATTGTATTTTGTGTTGAAAACGCAGTTGCGTAAATTTAATATATTAATTTTGTTCAATAAATTGTTTATTTCTTGAAATAGTTGCTAAAATCATTTATAAAATTAGTACAATACCATAAATCATTAAGTGCTCTAATTATAAGGATTCAGGTGAGGCAAAAGTGTTTTCTGATCGTAACAAGTATATCTCCACCGGGGACGACCTCGAGATCGGAGTTAGAAAAAGAGCTAGTGTACTAAAGAGAAAACAAAACAAAAGTTTTCTAAATTTTTTAAACAAGAACTGGAAATTAAAGAAAACCAATTTCCAATTCTTGCCATCGCATCAACCACACAAAAAGGGTCATACGGGCAGGTACAAGTTGAACGAATTTCAAAAAGAATAAATAAAGTTAAATAAAAGGTAAAAATGTAAGAAAGAGTGAAAAGAGAAGTTAAGGGGTATAGAGAGGGTGGTGCGTGTCAGTGTGTACCAAATTTAGACCAAATCTGACTTAAAATGAGGCCGTTCGACTGCGAACACAAATATACATATATATATAAATATGTAGCTATATTTATATAAATATATATAAATATAATATAAATATATATATAAATATATATAAATATATAAATATATACGTAGCTTCCAGTTGTTGGATTTGTATGTCTAATATAGTCCAAGAATATTATTCAAATGAGGGCAAGCATCTCGGAACGTGAGATAGTCAGCTATAAACTTGTATAAACCTTTATTTTGTCAACATAAAACTTGTCTCAAAACCTACTTATCGTAAGGTGTCTGCGACTACAGATATTCCAAGGTCAAAGGTAAAAAAATCTATGTTTTACACATTTATTGCAAATATCTCATTTATTATGGGTTTTATGCTATTTGTATTTATTATAAATATTGTAGACGATTAAATTCTCTACAACTTTTGTTCATACATTTCTTTTATATCTTGAACTATTTCCGAGATAGAGAGCAGAGCGTGCGCAGTGTTTAACTATTTAGAGTATCATTCGAGGTCAACCTGTAGTCCCGATTAAAAACACGCCTTTCGTTGTAAGTGGAGAAATGTGAATTTTTATAATTGTATATAAAACTTCTACATTTTTCAAACCACGCACCTGAGTGTACCGTTTGTAACTTACGTAATTAGCAAGTCTAGGTCTGTTGGTTATCAGGCGATGACCTCACCTAACCTTGAGCCTGTTCAAGCATAGAAACAGGTTACCCAAAATCTGGTATTCTGGAGGAAGACAGGGGAAATCGGGAAATTATGAATTCGGGTTTGGGGGTGGCTTGTTATGTTGCACTAGTTGTATACTGATAGGCTATGCTCATCCCGGTTCCTAGGAAATTTCGCACAAAAAGTAATAAAGAGTTAAAATTGTATAGAAAACTCAAAATTTCTCAAAACCCTAAACTGGTAAATTTTTTTTATATAAGAAAATTATTATGAGAAAAAAATGTAAAATAAAAAAAAGTCAAGAAAGCTTTTTAGAAGTTGACTAAAAGAAGCAAACTTTGAAAGGTAATATTTTTTTTCAAATGTTTAGGATGTACATTTTATTTAGGGTGAAAAGATATATACAAAGAAGTTATTAAATTAAAATTTTAAGTGTAATTATAAAGGTGTGGAAACTCACGCAGTTAAAGTAGAGTAATAATAAAGGAAAAGTTTAAAGTAGGTTAATATAAAGTGATGGGGTTAAAATAATAATGTGTAAAGCTCAGAATAAAAAAGAAATATTGATAAACATCGCGAGAAAACCCGTTGACCAAAGGTGACAGCTTTGCAAGACAAAAAAGTGTGGAAAATCATACAAAAAAGAAGCTAACAATTTTCTTCGCGGTTAGTGCCGTTATCTAATAGAAACAGCAAAATGGCAAAGTTTCGGTACGGGACAAACTAAAGGACTTTAAAGCGGGAACGGATGAAGAAAACGTCAGTAGGAAATGCTGGTCCGCGGTCGTAGAAAATTCACTAGAATTTCTGCAGAAATAAGGAAACGGGGACTTCACGAAAATGTCATTGAATTCTTGATAACTTCACAGGAAGAGCAGTTATAGGGAGTTTAAACAATACTAAGGCAAAATTCAGCGACGAGTCACGGAGAGAGCTTAGGCTAAGGTCAGCAGATTACGAGACAGTAGCGGTGAGTAAGGCCTACTCTATCAACTATATTTACAACAACAAAAATATAACTAATTAATTAAAGGAAATTAAGTGATTAAATTAAATAAGAAAAGAAATTAGTAAAATAATAAAATATTAGTAAAATTAAAAATTAAAGTGAATTTTAGGACATCGTCTGGGATACGTGGAAGGGAAATTACCCTACATCCGTAAACATGTGTTGCTTGGTGGTCGAGAAGAGATGGAAGAGACTCGTTCAAAGATGTAGCTCTTACGATTGCAGCTAAATAAGGTCTTATTATATTTTCTTGCAAGTAACGATTGCTACAAATAATTATATCAACGAACAGATTGACTTTGAAAGGCTCTGTTATGAAGTGACCAGTTGAGCGTCGGAGATATACCTACTCAATTATAACCACCAGACACAATCAACTTTAAAAGCAGCATACCTACAAGACGCAGTTTCAGCCAACTCCAGAGAGCGGATTCAGGAAAATCGCGACGGGAAAACATCCATATCACCAGTGAACATCAGTTAAATAATTCTCGCCAGAACGATCAACTTGGGACTTTAAGGTTGGAAACTTAAATTAATAATTTCACTTGCTAATACAAAGAAGCCTGATATAGAATACCGTTATAGTTTATCAATACTTTTTTAAGCTGGTTAGAGGAAGTTAGTATTTTTTAATGATTTAAAATAATATATTATCAGAAAATAAATTATTGTGTTAAAAACGTAAATATATATGATAAAATAAAATCAAAATTGAATTTCAAAAAATTGAGAAAGAATCAAATAAATATTCAAATATAAAAAATAAATAAATAAAGTTCAATTTGCATAATAGGATAAATAGTAAAAGTGTTGTAATTTTATTTAGGTCGGAAAAGACAACCCGCATTGATTTTGAAATTTTTAGTTATTTGGTAAATATAACTGTTTTGTATGTAGTAGACATTTTATCTTAAATACTTACCTTTGTTTTTTAAATCATATCCAATATTAGGCATTCACTATCGCTTATAAACTGTATTTAAGGTGTAATAAATACCACAGCACAAATAATAAGGGTTTTAAGGTCAGTTCCAGAAATCTACGTCGCAGGAATCAATTAAAATGAAAATACAGTGTAAACCCTGAGATGAGCGGGGAAAATTCTAAAAAATTAAGAAATTTACTGGAAGTTATAAATAAAAAAAGGGGCTTCCAGGGTGACCGGGCTGCTGGAAGTTGTACTATATAGTCCAAATAATATAAAGAAGCTAAATACCAGGTGGTACAAACTTTTTATTTTGCAAATATATGAAGTAAGAATACCTGGAAACAGCTGTAAATAGGAAGTTGAAAAAGTACTTGTTTATAAATTGTAAATGTTCCCTAGAGGGTAGAATGGGAATCTCATTGCAATATATAACTTTTTTCTACTAATAAATTTTAGTTTTCTAGTAAAATGCGTTTAAAACACCATAATATAAAGATTGCGTACGTTTATTAAAATATAAGAAGTAATATTTTAATAAACATAAACGTAATATTTTAATAAAGTAACATTTTACTCAACAGACACCGAGGAAAGGAAGAAGGGAGTTGGAAGTGATGACGTTGCTTGGCTTCTTCCTTTTAACTCCGCGGATTTCCGAAACAGTCGACATAAATTATCAACTTCCGTACAAACGTGGCTTAATTACACAGGAAACATAGATTTCATGGACTTAAAGATAAAACGTAATGCTTTAATCACCTAAAAAGTACACAGGTATAATATGTCTGATAATTTTTTCTCGTTTGAGGTTAGTTAACTTTGTAATGGATCTTACCACTTGAGAGAAAGTTTGTATCGTTATGTTTGCTTATAGGAACAGATTGTTCCGGTTGTCTTAATTTGATGCGAAGTGATGTGGAATTTCAACAACGTTTTCACAAACAATAGCCAAGTATTGCCATAATAATTAGTATTGTTGACAAGTTTTATCATACTGGTAATGTTTTGACTCGGTGTAACGGTTACTACACTGAAAAAACTCTATCCTTGCAGCAACACAATTAATGTTGCGGTAAAAGAAATATTTGTTTACGGGTCAGCAGGGTGTAGTTAGCTTTACTGTTAAAGTAAGCTACTGTTGATCTCTTGATATTATAGCAATGTTATTAACTTAGCAGCAAATGTAAGTTCAACAGTAAGCCTAATGTTTCTATGACATTAAGGCACTACTAACTATGTCGCAAGGCTAGTTAATGTAGTATTGAATATAAACTAATGTAGTTATAACATTAGGTAGAGTGTTTAATATTGTAGTGTTCCTTTACTGGTAAGTTAGTTGTTATTGTCACAAAAATAATAAAATTAGGCAATACATCTACAAAATATTACACTCATATTAGTTATTGTAATCATAAGAGTAATTGCTCTGAGTGTTTCGGTATAACAAACGTCCTTGCAAGGTTAGTTGATGTAGTGGTGAACTTCATACTAATAAAGTTCTAACACTAGTTAAGATTGTAATTACTATATAGTTTGTTTATTGTAACAATAGTTATTTTTGTCACAACAGAAACAGCTTTTCTTAACTCCGATATTTTATTTCGAAATTTGTCGACAAACTTTCCTCTGCATACCTAACTGTCGAGGTCCTCCAGTTAGAAGAGGTACATAGTAAGAGTTCTGGAAAAAATAAAAATTAAGTGTAAGATAACTATAAAATATATTATATAATATACATAGTTATTAATGTATGTAGTTATTTACATAGTTAAGGACATAACATTTTTACTGTATCTTAAAATAAAGAATTCAAGCTTTAAATTACAACTTTTAAAAATGTTAACCTAAATTTTATGTTTAAAGCTACCGTATTTGATAATGGGTTCATTACTTTTAATTTAATTAATTACTGCGACATTTTCCACCGAAGATGGATATTTATTATCTTGAGTAGTAGTTAAGCTAGTTTGAAGTAACTTTTTTGTTAGTAAAAAACATTCTTAGTTTTAATAATTAGTTAACAAGGGTTGATCAATACTCGTAAACATCGTAAATTATTTTAAATACATAAATTATTTTAAATATCAGAATAATTAGTTCTGATAAAAGTAATCAAAATTCATTATCCAAATATTTGTATATGCTATTTTTAGGTTTTTGAAATACATCAAAATATTTACAAAATAATAAAATAAGGCTCTGTCATTTCAAATGTAAAAATTCCTAAAGCAATTCATGTTAATTGACTGATACCATTGGCAGTCTAACTAAGGCTTTAATGGAAAAGTACTTCTTAAAAACCACTCCTACATATTAAAAATTCATTCACACATTTTTAAACAGTTAAACAACCAAACTGAATCTTTTAGAATATTTTTTTTAACAAATCGTTAATTTGTTGTAAGATGTAGTTGTTATTAATAAATATTTTAGCGAAATGCCTGACGTATATAAATTAAAAATTATGTTATTTTGTTAATTTTCTTTCTTTGAGCCTTATATTTTTACTTGAAAGGATATAATATGAATGAATTGTCTGTAGTTGTATGGAGTAATGTTAAATCAGTTAAATGGAAGTTAGGTACTAAAAAATAAGTTCCTTTACATGGATTTCCTCCATATTGGATAGGGCAAGTATATCTATTTCATTTTCTGAAATGAAAGTATATTATTTGATAATAAACTAATTATGTGTAAATAGATTACTAAAATGAATTTTAAATATTTACCAGAAAGATTATTAAAACAATAATTTAAAATATATAGAAAATAGATTAGTTATATATCTTTAAAATAGTATGACAAAGTTATGTATAACTTCAGGCAACCTCCCATAACCTGTAATGAAATTTTAACATTGAATATATACCGTATTTATTATGGTAGTTTTTAAAATTACTGCATCTAATTATAATACTGTATTAACTTATGTATTTACCTGAACTTACCTTTAAAAATTGTAATATAATTTTGAAATCCCCATGACGTCAACAAAGCTTCTACATGTATGTATAAAGATCCATGTATGTTGAAAAACAAGAAGATCGAAAACGAAGCAGTTTAGTTACAGCTGTTTGATGTGATCTTTGTTGTTACTTGTTAGTCTAC
Source organism: Philaenus spumarius (assembly GCA_018207615.1). Lineage (NCBI taxonomy): Eukaryota > Metazoa > Arthropoda > Insecta > Hemiptera > Aphrophoridae > Philaenus > Philaenus spumarius. The sequence goes on from JAGFPH010001962.1 coordinate 218,721, forward strand.
CGAGTACTGAAGAGAAACTGAATTCGAATATCGTAAAAACGTGAGAAACTGTAATTGTGGACAGGGTAACTCTAAAACAGGAAAAGGCTACCGTCTTTAAGGATGTACAACGGATGTAACCCAGTTCACTGCATAAATAACCGCCTTTATGCCTTGTAAGTAAGCTAACATTGTGAACATATTAAGATATTGTTTTCATTCCGTTTTTAGATGTATATTACGTTAGATTTACCTTATAGTTACAATAACTAATTTAGTGACTACAATCATCACCTTTACGTATATTAAATTAACTATGACATTTTACTACATTAGAGTTTACAGTAAAACTCAACATTAAAAAAACCTTACAGCAATGCAAATATTTCAAGCTCTAAAGTAACCATGACATTATAAATGTTACCATGACAGAAAAACTGTTAACATTAATTTTAACTTTGCAGTACGGTTAGAGTTTTTTCAGTGTACTAATGAAAACCTCGATAGATTCCTTCAGCAGGTCCTGCAGTCTCCAAAAATAAGCTTTAACATTACATTTTTTTTAATGTACATCAGTAAAAAGTTGATAGATTCTTGTATAGAATATAAAATTTGACAAAATAATGTAAGGAACAAAAGACAGAGTAGTTTATTGTTCCTCAATGTTATGAATGAACTATGAACAATGACTATGGATTCCTACAAAATTTATGATTTTCAGATAAAAGTCAAGTACACCTAAACACATTAACAATAAAATAACTCGTTTTCGTTGGATTTTTGGATGACTACGTCCTGATTATGTCATATAGAAATTATGGCACACCACTCTATCGACTATTGCTTTACTTCAAAGACAGTTTGGCAAACGCCTGATTTCCCAACGAACAAACTTGCTCAACTATCCTACTCCCCCACCTTTCACCACTTGACGCTTATGTGTGGGAATTCTGAAGGAAAGCATCTACCTACATGAGCTACCGAAATTGTAAAACTTCATATAGAAATAACTAGATACGTTAAAAGCATACAACAACCCATTTTCGTTAAGATATTTGAAGAATTCAATAACGTTACGAAAGTTGTCTAGAACTGATTAGAGATATATAGTACAGTACATGTGTGCATTAAAACTATAGTTTTAAGCTTCCTTTTACTTTGTATGTGTGTATAAAATTAAAACATTTAAAACTAATACAATTTAAGTACCGTTTATTGTATGCTAATATACTGTAAGAATATATAATAAGAAAAGAATAGAGTACGTGAAAGTGGATGAATTAGTAAAGATTTGTCTTAGGTATTGTAAATTAAGGTCTAAACAAGAATTTATACCATATATTTAAATTATTAGTTCTACATAAACTTTACTACACTAATAACATTTAGTCTTGTTTCTATGTAATAAATTATAATATTTGTGAGTTAAAATACTGAAATGTGTTTCTTGGTTTATTCCGCAACACAGTTCGTACTTTTGATTGGGAGGGGTACAAAATGTATTGAAATTTATATCTTACAGTGGGAGGGGAGTGGAGGAACTAACGAATCTTGTAGCTGGGGCAGTTACGAGCTTTATCCAAAGATAATGTGTATTTTATTATGTATACTGTTGAAATTGTCTTCTTAATGATGGTATTTTAATGTGAATTAACGACTTTTAACATTATTGTTTTTTCATGGGTTGAATAATATTATAACGGTGAGTTGTCTCTTCCAATCTGCAAATTGAGTCAAAGGTTGACTTCTAAAATAAAATACAATATTTACTGAACAATTTGTATTTTACTTATTGCCTAAAATATTTTCTTAAACAAAATTCAGAAAATAATCATTAGTTTATTAGTTGGGTCTGTGTGTATAATTGTGTGTGACTTATACTAATATGTGTTTTAATCCATATCGTAATTAAAATTATAGTAACGTTGATATTGATCATAACATAGTAAGTAACAAATTTGAATAACTTTTACTACTTATTAATGAAAGTTGATGAATGGCATCAGTACCTACTGCAATTAAAATAAAGTTTGTCCACTAATACAAGGTGAATCACAAACATCGAGTGTTTTACATGAACTGTTCTATTCCAAGATGTGTTTTAAATATAAACTCTAAGCGAAAGATGACGTGACGTTGTCCATGGCAGCAAAAAACATTTCAGTGGCAATTTCAGACAGTTTGACATCTTTTATTTGAAGGCTGACGACAAGGTAGGTAGTGACTGTAACAACCATCTGGATAGAATAAAAACACAAATAGAAAAATTACAAATCAAACATGTGTAGAGCCTATACACATTTTGAAGTAAATACACATTTTATAATTACAAAAATTATAAACAAATTAAGATCTATTGAGTGATACTCATTTTAGTTTTATCAAAATGTTATTTGTAAAAAATCACCTTCGACAGATAAACGTTTCTAGGTCTCACTTGTATAGTTTTAATTGAAGTTTATATTAAAATGTTAATTGCTCAGAGTAGTAATTCATTATAAGTCCTACTTCTTGAACATAATAATAATTAGTACAAGATTTAAATTTTAACTTCTACTTATACATTGAAATGCTGCAGTTTCTCGCTTTTATAAACAAAACACTCACAATCTCTCTCTTTTTTTATACAAATGGATGTATTTGTCATCGTTTTTAAAGATATAATAGTTTTATACAGCTTGTCTATCAATATACAAAATTAATATATTATGTAGTAACAACATATCAGTTTTGTTTGAAATACTTACTCGAGTTACCAGACTGCGGTTAATGTCAATCAATCCTCCAGCTGTGAATTTAATATAATTGTTGATCATTCCTAATGAAAACATGTCAACCTAAACATATGGAAAACAAAAACAATCATATTAACAATAGCGGACAGTTTTTAAAACGAAAAAATGATAACTATCCAAATCACATGTGAAATTGTGTATTTGCAAAGCGTTTTCATAATGTCATATATATTTTGAGATATACAATTATTAGCAGCTCGAACACTAAGTTATATCTAAATAAAAGAGCAAACGCCAATGCTCATTACTATGGCTGGATATTAATATTTTAGTTAGTTGATAGAGTTAAATAATCTATATATATATATATATAAAAGCCAAATCCACTGACTCACTGATCACTATTTCTAAAAAAACACTGAACGGGATGGAACGAAATTTGGTATGTACCTTCCTCTAGGGCCATAGGTGCTCACTGAGAAATGTAAAAAAAAATTCGAAATTTTAGGGGGTTTGGGGGGGGGGGGTCAAACTTACTAAATTACGATTTCTCTAAAACTACTGAATGGATTGGAACGAAATTTGGTATGTAGCTTCCCCTAGGGCCATAGGTGCTCACTAAGAAAGGTTTTTTAAAAAATTCGAAATTTTAGTTGAGGTTTTGGGGGGTCAAATTTACTAAAAAAACTACCGAACGGATTGAAATGAAATTGTGTATGTAGCTTGCTCTAGGGCCCTAGGTGATCGCTGATCGCTAAGAAAGGGGTTTACATAAAAAATCAAAATTTTAGGGTAGGTTTGGGATATTAAAAGTTACTAAAAATCCCCATAAGAAATACATAGTGTAATATATTTATTTATATAATATATTTTTTGTTAATATACATTTAACTTTGATTTGTCTATCCGTGCAAAGCCGGATCGGGCCAGCTAGTTAAATATATAAAAATATCTGGATATTTAATTTGATAGCAGCAAACAATTGTTATACATCTGAAAACTACCTGTCCGATTTTAATAAAGCATTCAGTTAAACAGTGTTCAAATAATGTACTACATTGTTTAATGTTAATGTATAGATTAACTCAAAAAACGTATGCATAAATGTGTACAACTTCCACTCCAAACGAATTTAGTCAAACGTTTTAAATTAATAATTCGTAAATTGGTTTACTATTGAACACTTTTTGGTAAAACATTAAATTAGGTTACATAATGTTTTACACATGAAAAAAAAACACAAATAAAATCAGAGTAATGGTTTAAGTTATAAACAGAACAAATGACGGAAAGATCGTTTCAAAGGATACTGAAAATAATTATGTCAGGTTGAATGGAAATGTATTGCGATTGTTGGGCATTCTGAGACGACAGATTAGGATAAAAGGTAAATGAATATATGAATATATCGCAGTTTAAGCAATATTCGCAACGTAAATGAAATATTTAAAAAATAGCTAAAAAAGCCTCTCGAGGTCGGCTGAAAAAGTCAAGGGGTAAAATGAATCTCTAGAAATAGGTATCAACCGTATCACATAAAAAAATAATTCCATCATTTTGTTTCTTTTAAAAGAAAACGCACTAAATTCAGCCCGGTAGATCTCCAGAAATAGTGATCTATAAAGTTTTAAAATAAACCCAAACAAACTCAGAAAGAATCCGTATAAATAAACCAATGAAATACAAATTACAATTCTTATTTTTTTTATAATTACATTTACTTTTATTTAAAAAAACCGCACGAAAATCGGTTACATAGACCTCCAGAAATAGGTATCAATAGGGTTTTAATCTAGAACGAAAAACCCCCAAAAAGTAAATTCTAAGTATACCGATGAAATACAATTTACTATTCATAACATTTTGATAATTATGACAATATTCTCAGTAATTTTGAATAAAAAAAACTAAAATTGGCCTGGTAGATCTTCAGAAATAATTAATTATGAAATCAAAAGGGTTTTCACCTAAAACCAACAAAACTCAAAAAGTGTCCTTATAAATGTACTAATGAAATAAAAATGTTCTTTAATATTTTTTTGATATTTTTTAATTTAAAACAAACCATACTAAAATCGACCAGGTGGATCTTCAGAAATATATATTTATAGGGTTTTAACCTAAACCAAAAATAAAAACAACAAAAAACATTCAGTCGCGAGACTGCCATCAGAAGTGAAAATGTTTTAGCTTCATATATTTAACTTTATTTTCGCGCTATTAAGAAGTATTTTTAAATCAATGTATTAATGGTTTAATTGAGACTTAAATAATTGCGGAGATGCGATGGAGCCTTACATAATTGCGAATATGCATCGGAGCCTTAAATAAATGGGCGGATGCGACTGTCTTAAATAATTACAGTCATAATAAGAAGGCACATTACTAGAAAGTTCAAGGCTTAGAACCAAGTAATAATACAGATTTAAAGAGGTTATACGCATGCTTTCATCACCGCTTAAAGATTTACTTGCTGTGGCTGTTGTATTATTTTTTTTTTTTGGTTTAACGTCCTGCTGTTTTGCACTTAAGGCTAATGAAGACGGGACCTACAGTTTTACGTGGAATCCGAACCACAGCCAACGATGTCTGTTAAGAAACCATTTAGAAAATTATTCGGGGTCAATGGGAATTGAACCCGGAACTTTTCCATTGATGGTTGCCATGACGATTGATAAAGCATTGACGCCTTAACAACCACGGCCACCGTGGCTACAAATGTGGCTGTTGTAAGCATGTAAGCCGTTTGTTCAACTCATGTGTCAGGCTAAAGAAACGTTTTTGATTGGTCTAAACGTTCAGACTATATCAGCAAGCTATATACCGGTACAACCAGGAAAGTTAGTTATTATGAGTTATGTCTTCAATATCTCTCAACATATATATATACTAGGTATATATATGGCTCCGCACGCCAACCCCCAATGGAACCTTATAAAAACATATGTACGTTTTATTTACTATAAAGGTGTAGGATTGATAATAACCTCAAAACTAAGATGGTAAAAAATGTTAAATGTTCAAATTAAATTATTTCTTATATTTTATAACAGCAGTTATAATAATGGTTAAAAGAACCAGCAAGGCTCAGTTCTACATTTTAAAACCCTAACCTAAAAGCTAGAAATGTAAAAATAATTGCTTCAAATTTTTAAATCAGCTGTTAATGGAAATATTGGAGCAAACAGCTACATTGTCACTGTTATTTTATTCAATTGGTTGCTATGGTAATAAATGTAAATACATGTGTTGGTTTATCATTCTAGGGCTAACCTAAGAACTTTTTCCGACTAAATTTACAAATATTGAAATAAAAAAGGTTTTCATCGAAATGAATTTATAGCCTATGTTACTCAGGGATAGTGTAGTTTTTTATTAAGAAAACTATTTTTTCAATCGGTTCAGTAGTGCCAGAGATTACCCTCAACATACAAACAAACAAACTTTACCTCTTTATAATATTAGTATAGATATCTCAATAATATCTCTCAACTATATTTCTCTCAATAATCGCACGCATATATTATGATCCTTGTGGTCACAAAGAGTTTAATTCAGCTCCTATGGACCACGGGTGTCTCATGGGATGAAACTTTACCCACAACTATCATAAAGGATTAGCAAACATTTATTAACGATTTACCATCATTGGAACAATTAAAAATAACTCGCTGTCTCGAATTGTGTGACGCAAATAATATTCAGTTACATGGGTTTTGTGACGCCTCAAAATAAGCCTACGCAGCGGTAGTTTATTTACTCACTAGTGACAATCAAAATATAATAAACACATACTGATTGATCAAGGGTAGCTCCTTTTAAATGAATATCACTTCCAAGTTTAGACTTATGTGGTGCTCATTTATTAGCAAAATCAATTCATTACTGTATTAACCTGATTACTATGCAGTTAATCTTGTACAATGTTGGTCTGATTCCACTTTAGCGTGTATACGAACACCACCATATAGACTGAAGATCTACATTGCTAATAGAGTAAGCCAGATCCAAGATTGGAGTCCACCAGAGAATTAGTCTCATGTACCCTCCAGTCACAATCCAGCTAAATGTGCCTTACTTAAACGCCCATTGTGGTGGATGGGGAATCAGTGACTTAAACTTTCTCTCCGAGAACGGCCAAAAACATCGTACTGTTGGACATTCTTCCAGAACTTAAAACTAAACCCCTCCTCATAGGATGATCTACCATCACAGAGTGGGACTTATTCAATAAATTTTCAAATTGGTTAACCAAGAAGGATAATGGCATAAACATGTTGAGATTCATCACAAATTGTAGACATAAGAAAAGGAATTTTGGACCACTACCATTAACTGAACTGAAGTCAGCAGAACATTTCATCATCAAATCAGTACAACAAAGTCAATTTCCTGAAGACATCAGTCTATTACAAGCACAACAACCTTGCAAAACAAAATTGCAACGCCTTCAACCATTTATATACGAGAATCACATAATAATAGTTGAGGGAAGAATCAAATTCGCATCAGTCAATTTCAATGATAAACATCCCATTCTGTTACCAAAAGACCATCATGCAATTCGATTGATAATCAACTATTATCATTTAAAATATTTACATGCTGGACCACAACTAGTACAATCACTCTTAACGCAACATTATTGGATATTATCTGAAAGAACCGTCAATATATTCTTGTATTTTTAAATGTATAACTTGTTTCAAAACAAAACCGCACAACAATTTTCTTTTTAATGGGTGGTTTACCTTCAGAGAGGATCAAGCCTGCAAAATCATTCCTGTATCGACTTCGTAGGACCATTCTATTGAAATTGCCAACATTTAAGGTTACTTTAACAACATTTACTTCAGAACACAACATGGAATTCACTTTCTACTAATTCTACCTTCTGCAGCTTCACATCAAGGAGGCTTGTTGGAAAGCGCTGTCAAATGTGTTAAACATGACTTAACTCGTACTATTCTTAACCAAAATCTGGCAATAATGAGTTTCATCACTTTGACAACTAAGGTTGAAGCCATTTTGTACTCTAGACCTCTTGTACCACTTTCATTTGGTCTATCTAACCTCACCACCTTAACTCTAGGTAATTTTTTTAACAAGACAAGCTTTAGTAACTCTACCTAAAGACAATTTAACTGAAATCTCTCTCAACCGGCAGCAAGTTCAAGCTTTCACCCAAAGGCTGAGGAAAAGCTGGAGCATCGAATATTCACACACACTGCAGCAAAGGACGAAGTGGACACCACCATCTGAAAACCTGAAGGTTGGAAATTTATTCCTCATCCACAACCTTAATTTCGTCCACTTGTCTGGCCTACCACTTGAAGGCAGTGGTCAAAAGTAGTATAACACTTTATATTTTATATTTCCCAGAATAATTTTACATTTTTGATATCTCTTCATTTCATTATTTTCTTCTTTATACTATATTTTTTGAAACATTGTTTCAAGGGCGCCGCTATGTTCAGTCTCATACGTCAGGGTAAAGAAACGTTTTTGATTGGTTTAAATAAAAGCTGACGCACTTTTATCAGCAAGCTATATACCGGTACAACCAGGAAAGATAGTCATGCTCGCCTCTTACCGACACATTTTATAACCCAAGTGCTTGTTCTTACCATTGTGGCCGCCGTATTACATCATTAACTATATCATTATCTCGCTATTTGATAGTGTTGAATATTGATACAAATTTGTTCAAATCGTGTCAGCCCTATTAGGTTAACAGAAGTGAATTTCCTAATAACCAGAATTACCATGCGGCTAATGTAATTGAATGTCTCCATTTTTTAGTTTGTTTTATGTATATACATTATTGCAAATTGTGATATATCTATGATTAAATTGTACTACGTAAGTGCCAAGTGCAACGAAATGCTATCAGCAATCAACATCCGCATATGACAGTACTTCAAAATGAAACCAAATTTTTAAATTTATTCCACGAGTTAACGGAAAGAAATACTTATTCCTCTTATGGGAATCCGATTGAATATGGCGGACAGGGTAGCCCCCTTTTAATAATATAATGCAACTTTTTTGTAAGCTACTCCGTTTTTAAACTCTAAATTTTGCAGTTCATTTTAAAATACTTCTAACTTTTACAAAATCAAGGTGTTGATAACTGTATTTCATTTATTGTTATTGTAATGATGTGTTAAACAAACTGCAATGGTTATGCTTAACATTAATTCATTTTTATATCTTCTACTTTTTTTACTGTAGCTCTCTATTCTATTTCTTTTATTATTGTGGTAGTTTTTACTGAATTATTGATGTTACCATAAATGTTTAAACAAATTTTACTTTATAATCTAAGCTGTATACTATAAACTTTACCATTACTGTATATACAAATTGCGTATTATTAAATTATAATAGTAGACTCATAATTGATTAAGGCCTAATTATAACAATTTAATAACTATTTATGTGTGTTTACATTTTATATTCCACTTTCTTAAAAAGTAATTACTAAACTTTTGACGATTAATAATAACCAACGTTATAATTAATTGTGTTTAATAACTACTTTCCTAATATTAGGCTATATATCTTCACATACTTAAAATTTTAGAATATATATTAAACGGTCTGCAATTTTATCTAGCCTTCAAGTATTAGCTGAAACATGCTTAAGTCAGGTAAGAAGATGCTAATGTTTGTTAAACTTTATTCAATAGAAAAAATCAAATCTTTAATTATTTAAACTAAATGCTTGACAATGATTTGTAGAACATACTAAAATAACTGGAATGGGTTTCATTCATTGAATAACATACAGGTTCTTAAAGTTTAATGTTATAGGCCTAAGCATGCCCTTGTGGTTATTTAAGAAAACATATCTTGTTATCATGCACTTTTTTTTTTTTAAAAAGAAGATAATCCTAGTCGTTAGAGCGTTAATAATTAGTCATTCTAGAGATAACACTTTGTCTACGTGCCGTTCCTCGTATCCCATCACCAACTAACATTACAGGATATGAAAGAAACATACAGTAATGTACTTGTAAAGTCAGTTAAAATACATGGAATAAAAATACTTGAGCTTTATGCATTATTCGATGACAATTTATAAGGCACTACCTGAATTTCAATTAAATTAAACTATTTATATTTGTGTACTACATATATACTTATAAGACTTACTTCGTCCAAAATAGCGTGGTGAGTGTGTCGTAGGTGAAGACGATGAACAAGAATGACTGCCTTATTTGCCTATAAAATTAAACAAACTAATATTAATTTTGTTTATATAAGTGTTTAAAATCTAATAGTTGTATGATAGTTCAGTGTAATTAGCTGCAGTATAATTAATAAAATGTCAGTCTGTTTTGGTTAATTTTTTGCCACAAAAATATATTTAAATTAATCTAGTTCAAGTTCCTTATATAATGTAATGTAACGTAATGTAATGTAATGTAATGTAATGTAATGTAATGTAATGTAATGT